>JXSR01S037177.1:1821-13218 GCA_000969725.1 Ophiothrix spiculata | reverse complement strand
ACACTATGACTTGAATTAAATACAAAAAATACTGGTATGATGGGTGCTTGGCAAAATGAGCAGAAAGTCATGAATTTCACAATTGGGTTTATGACATATATTTTAATTGTCTATAATCTAAGCTTTCAAATGATAATATGTCACACTTTCTTTCTCCATTCTCCATTTAGAGATCGAAATATAAGGCAGCCCACTAAATATCTGGTAATAAAAATGAGCTGCAATCGAATTCAAAGTTACTGATTACTATAGAGTATATGATACCAAAAAGTGATCAATTAAACGTGAATAATTGCACTTATGGCATAATTGACCTTTGAAACTTGAAATATAGTCAATCACCTATGCATATACGTTTTATGTCAAAAAATGAAATTTGACATTTTCACCATATTTTTTACTTAGAGGTAATTTATTGAAAATCTTCATTCGGAACTTTCCGCTCATTTTGCCTGAGCAACCCACATGAGTTATCATCTATCAAATAACACATTAAAGCATGCACTGACATACATTTCACCTTAACATTCACATAGGGAACTATGTAGGCCAAACATTATTACCAAGCTCTGTTAGTCTGGAGAACAAATTAAATAACTGCTGCTTGTACGGAATATTTTAAAATTTGTGGGTGTGCAAGTGCAAGTTGTAACAGAGGTTATGTCTAATTGTGTTGGTGCCATACTGCACACATGTTTGAGCTCAACACTCCCCGCAAATGGACAGTGCATACAAAATTTATTCTCAAATGTTATGCTCATTTGTGAAGACTTGATTAACCCGGTATCTATAATATTTGTGAAGAATTTTTCATGAAAATAAACCAAAGGAAGGGTACTTTTTATCCTATTGTTTCAAAAACTGACAATATCAAAGGATTATTTCATAATCTTTAAAGACATTCTGGTTATTAGAAACACTGAAAATAAATCATGCAATATATTTGAACACTATATGTACAATGTTTAGTAGGATCAGAAATTCTACATAATCTGAGAATCCATGCATTCTCCTATGGTAATTAATAGAAAAATAACATTTAATAAGAAATTAAAGGGATTGCTACAGAACCATTAATTTGTACTACTGAATAGTGCAAACACATTTATAAGTTAAAAATCAACATAAATTCTCTTTTCAAAAATTGAGTTTATTCAACCCGTATAAAGTGTAATCTCAGGGACCAATTTTTTTTTCATGAGATGACATTTACGTTTCAAGCAAACTCTTTATTTTCAGTACAAATGGCATCTTAATAAAGCTGACTTTCTTGACTTCCTGGGGGAGAACTGGGTATTCTGACCAGGTAACCACCTGCGTTACCAAAAAGGTGAGACCTAGACAGGGCTCGAGACTTGCAATATAGGGTATAAAAATCAACCTGGTACTCTGCAAGTCTCACAAGTCAAATTTAGCTTTTAAGTCTCTCATAGGATATCAAAACAATACAAGAATGGTTGTATCAATGACAATGATGTCATATATTGGCAATAAAGTGCTTCAAATACCTAGAAACAATTCTTAAAAGTGTTATTTGGTGTACAGAAACACTTTACTTTATACCAATTATTTCATCTGATTTGCGTGCTGTCTGAAATAGGGTATTCATTTGAACATGTATGGTCCTGGATAGGTTTTGAACAGATATGGTAGATTTATGGTCTCAGGTAGGGTACTTTTTCACCCATTTTTGTCAATTTTAGGTCTCATATAAAGGGTCACCTTTGGAACCTGCTGAACTCTGGTATTTACTTCGGCATAAATATCAGTTACCCCCCCCCCCAGGCTTGACTCAAACTAGAGTCAAACATGCTAGACCCTCAGGCTTCTGAGGAACAAATTTTCCTGTGTGAACTTTACATTTATGAGTGGTAACATTTGTGTGTTATTATGTGAGGAACAAAATAAATTTATGCAGTGATCAACTCAATATTTGAACCTTTCTCAGACTTTTGCATTAAAACTGACATTTTTCATTAGAAAATAATTCCCAATTTTACCTAAAAATCTGAATTTTAATTTCAGATCAATGATGAGTAATTGTAATTACTATACCTCATAAATATTTATTAGGCAACTATGAAATATAATTGGTCAGTTTTACTTGATGCTTGTGACAGCATTTAGCCTACTTCCCTCAAGTGCGCGTCAGGGTGTGCGTAATATTCACGCCGGGAAAAAACACACCTACTATCGCACCCCAATTACCATGTCACTCATAAGTTTAAAATTCATTGTGGTAAGTGATCAACAACAACAGACGTTTTATAACGTTTTTGTTGTCGTTGTTGTGTTTACATTAGTGAAATATTTATGCGGTATAGTAAAACAAATACAACATGGATTATTTCGGGCAGTGTCAGAGACGGGTGGAATAGAATTCGAACAATATCAGTGCGCCATTGTCCACAATGAAAAACTGAAAATCTAACAAAAAGTTGCGATTCCTTCAGATAATGTTAAACAATGTTTGTTCAACCTAAATCCGCTGGAGTTGATCGATCAACTCCATTGTGTAATTTTATATTGACTCTCTAGTAGGGGACTCATTTATCTTGCTATAGATTTATACGGACGATACTTGCGTGGGTAGAAACGGTTGTGCTCAGGTTTTGTGACGCAATTCCTTACTGCTTCAAAACAGGGGATGAACCCGCATCTTGGCGACAAGAAGTTGGGACTTGTTTATCCTCTCTTTAAATGCCTGGATACTTTGAAATGCCAATGGGAGTAAAGTGAAATGGTCATTTGCACATTACAATCTTTGAACCCTGTTGGTTTCCATTATGAATGCTTCTTGCAAATTGGCTTAGCAGTGAAGTGAATCATCCCCAAAATGGAAATTGTCAAAACTTGCTTTAAATTTGCCTTGTCTTTCATATCAATTTTCAACCTCCAACAGTAATTTACAACATATATTACATTGAGAATTTCTGTAAAAGGCAGGGGTAGAAATTTGTTCATGCTGCGAGAATCTTGTTGGATTCTCACAAATCTACTGGGGAGAATCTTTGCAATAATGATTGGATTCTTTTACATTCATACACAATGTATCATACAGAAAAGGGGAGAATCTCCACGTCTATGGATTCTCGCCAAATTTCTAGCCCTGAAAGGGACTTCGCTTTTCGATTTCGGGTCTTCAAATGTGTTGATCACTGCATAACACAATTATGTTAAAAATAGAGTACAGTACACTGTATGTGTTAATCATGCTTACAAGAATTTAAAAGGCTATATAAAAGAAAAATGCAAACTCACGCATTAACGTTGTTGTGATGAGGGCCAGGCCCTCGTCCATTCACGAGAACCTTATTATGATTATGCCCCACATGTGATGTCGAACTTTTTGAAGAAAACGCCGACCCATCAACCAAGCAGACCGAATAGTGAAGGTACACACGGCAAACCATTAACACAGCAAACATACGGGAGCAACAACATAGCATTGTGGGTAAAGCTTAAGTTAGGGATAAGGTAAAAGGGAATGTTGGGCAACATGAATGCAAGGTATGAGGTAAAGCACATCAATGAATGATTGTTATCAAAGCAGTGACAGAAGAAAAAGTGTATGGTATAATGCAAGATGCGAGCAAAGGTAACATAGCAAATGCATTGTGGGTGTTGGTGTACCATCAAGACATGGTAAAGGTGATGCATTGTGGGTATTAGTGTACCATCAAGACATGGTAAAGGTGATGCATTGTGGGTGTTAGTGTCCAATTGAGAACAGGGTAAAGATGTTGTGGATCATGATGTGTAGTAGGTAAAGCATACATCATGAAGGAAAAATAAAAGTTTCAGAAACGGATTGCAATGAAAAGTTATTACCATGGTAACCCATGCATCACAATATGAAAACAGCCACATTGAGATCCACAAATTAAAGATCCATAATGTAATCCATGCATTAGATAACAATAAGACGGATTATGACCCACCCATGTATCATGATTTCAACACATCCACACAGACACAAACCAAAATGGATTGAATTATCATATAATGTGAAGAAATGGGTAACGATAACAAACAATCAGCATGGATAAACGCATGATGCACCATGAAGAAAGTCATGCAAAATGTGACAATAATGGGAAGGTAAGAAAAGGGATCATGAGAGATAAAAAAAAGGATTCAAATGGTAGGAAATTGATAGCAAAGCAGATGCATGATAGAGAAAAGGATAAGCCCAACATAAAGAAGAATTGAAAAGGAAAGAAAAGAAAAGAAAAAAATCACACAATTAGTGTTAACTCAAACGTTGGTATTAATGCAACTGAGTAGTATGATTTGACAAATAATGTTGATATCAAAGCAACTCAAACAATGATCCACATTTTTTATTGTATGAAGTTATTAACACTGCAAATGGCTTCTGGTATTTTGCAAAATGATTGCTGTATGATTGAGGGGTGCAAATTAAGATAACGGATCTTTTAGACCACCGGATCTGATGTTTGCAATATGACGGGTCTGACCATATGCCAATATTTTGGACGTTTCAATTTACATTTATACTTTAATTTGAGGAAAAACTACAACCCAAAGTATCAATGATTATTCTTATTTCTTTCATAGAGCGCCCATTTACAGTAGCATCTAGTAGTTAAGCCAAACGCTTTTTTCTTCATAAATACAAGCATACTGTGATACACATGGTAAATTTGAACTGGCCTTCTCATCAATTTTGGGCACTAATTTGCAACTTGTATGAAAAAATAAGTTCCAAAACCTTTTTTTCAGAGAAAATCAAGCTTAAAGCAATACTATAAAGTGTTAAAAATGAAGCTCCCCCCTTTCATCCATGACTTTTGATTTTATTAGCTTATTGAGTTTGTTTTTAGTAAATATTAATTCCCTCAAAACGATTTGGCTTAAATATGCTTAATTTTTCTGTTAAGGTCACTTGTCGAATTAAATTTGGGATCCCGAATTTAATTCCACGTGTACTAGTATAGAAGAGGAAGCATATGTTTCTTATCCATTTTGCTGTGGCATAACAAGTTTTTAACAAAATACACTTGAAAATGGTTTTAGATATAGTCGCATTCCTCCATTTTAGGCTGTTTTTACTCAAAACTATTTCTGATCAAAACCTTACAGTATTGCTTTAAGCAAATAAATAACTGTTTTTGTGGATAACATTGGTGACCTTGTTTAAAAAAACAATTGGTGACTTTGTTTAAAAAAAAATTAATGGTCTTCCAAATTTCCAAAATGCAATCTAAGGTGGAGTCTTATAAGTGCAAACAAATGCAACATGAAGTTTTATTTCACTTAAAATAACCCTGCAAACTTTGAAAAGTTTAAAGCTGAAATGAAATTATTACATGATTGTTCTATACATAGAATATTTGCAGCACTTCAACTCATTGTGTTTGTGTAAACCGTAAATAAGTACAGTAGAAAGTCATTATAACGAAATCTGATATAAGAAAAGCCCTGTTACAAAGAAGAATTTTTTCTTTTCCATTGTGCTAATTTCTTTTGTTTTTTATTATATTCAAAATACTGTTATAATGAATGTTTGGATATAAAGAAGTAATTTCTCGGTTCCCACCAACTTCGTTATAATGAGTTTCCACTGTATGAACTTCAAGGTAAGATGGTATTGGGAAAATGGCATTTGATTTTAATTGATAAGATGACTCACAGCAAATCGTAACATATAATAATTAATCAGTCAATCGCTATCCAGTTCTCAACTATAGGATCAGAGTCTGAATGTTGCCATAACTCATCAGTCTATGATAAACTGCTCTTGAGACTATCATACTATTGAAATAGTATGTAGTTTCAAGATCACTTTGGGGCAATAGATTTTACTATTGCCCTCATAACCAGTCAATATTTGTATACTATTCAGCATCAAAATGGATCATAATAACCAATTTTTCTTTGTAATTAGATGTAGGGCTACAAATGACAGAAACATTACCTAGGACAGATAGGACTATAGTTTGAGTTATACATGGCTGTTGATTATATGTATCATAGTCAAAAGTTGAAAGATGGAATTGATGCACAGCAACAAAGGTAACAC
Organism: Ophiothrix spiculata; assembly: GCA_000969725.1. NCBI lineage: Eukaryota > Metazoa > Echinodermata > Ophiuroidea > Amphilepidida > Ophiotrichidae > Ophiothrix > Ophiothrix spiculata. The sequence goes on along the minus strand of JXSR01S037177.1, from coordinate 7,172 downwards.
TTCCAGTCCACTCATCAGTGTCATGTAAGAAATGGAGTGAGTTCAGGAGCACTTCAAAGATACATAGGCATGGCACTGGTATATAGGCATGGACAAGATACAAAGTTTGTGATGAGATTTGGGAACCTTGCAGTGCATATGTAGCAACCTATAGGTTACTTACTTGTCTTTACCTGGTTACATCGTCATATGAGTGCAAGAAAGTTGTATCTGCAAAAGCTGCCATTTATCATAAATTTGGATTGCACATTGTATAATCTCCAGTCTTGGGTCAGCTCTTGAAATGGTTATTCAGGTGATACTGTCACCTGAAGAACCATTTCAAGAACCACTGACATAAGACAGTGGAGGTCTAAGGGATTTTTCACATTCTTGTGACAAGTTGTAAAATAGATATAACTCAGGGCAGCCGTTGGAGATACGACTTTCTTGCACTCACATAACAATATAAACAATATAACATTCAAGGGGGGATTTTTTGTTGGTAAATGGATTCATGTAAAGCAAAAATGCTTTGAACAGAAATTCTGCTGTAAGATAAATCCCCATATTCAATCGGGGAATTGGACACAGCACTGATGAATAGATCTTATGGAGCACTTCAAAAATCAACCGGCGGTCACCACCGGAGGTTCTGCCTGGTTGCTTTTATCCCGGACAATGAAAACTGACCAGGGTGGACAGCTTGCGGATGAGTTTTGAAGCAGCCCCTTACACCGACTTAAAACATGTTGCACATGACAAAGAAATCCTCTTCTCTCTTGAGTGTCTAAAACCCTGGTCACATAACCACTGGTCGCTGACCGGTGTCTGGTAAGCCGAAGGAAGCGGCAATGCCGGTATGACATTGGTATGACACCTGTGAATGCTTACGAGCTCTTATGATCTGAAGACATCGTATACAAGCCGCAAGGTTTTAACTCAGAATTAAATTCTTGCGGCATGCTTCCGGTGTCTCTACGGTTTACAGAAACTGTCCAGACACCGGTTGGTCTCCGGCCGAGGTTCAATCGGTTTACGCTGAAATCTACCTGCTGTGACGCCATAAACACATTGTAACCTCGCCGCAAGGTTATGTGACCAGGGTAACAATTGGTTCATTGTTCTTTGAAGTGTAATGCATTGCAAGTCAGTGTATTAGGGCTCTTCCCTAAATTGAGGTACATAGGAATCCTGCAGGAAGCAGGGAGGATTCCTTGCTCCAAAATTCTTTTGTTTCTTCTTCTTGAAAATCATGTGTCATTAAAATCCATTCATAAAGTGAGCTCTCCTTATTGATTTTTAACGGCTTCACTGAGTGTGGTTTTATGTAGTTTCTATATGATTTACTGACATATTGATTCAAAATACTTGAAAAGCAGGGGTTGTCAATAAAGGTATTGTTAAAAAAGCAATGCTCCTTCCTGGTCTAATCTGGAGCGCTTAGTGAGCAAGGATTCCTGCAGGATTCCTGGGGGAAAGAGGGCTTGGTAATATAGGGAAGAGCATTAAGATCTATGTGCTATTATTTGGTATCTTAATTAATTCCATTGAATTTAGTGATTTATTTTACAGAGGATTTGTCATCTTCCAGCACTTTTTGTTTTGATTGGGGTCAGGATAGCATTTATGAATACATAAATCAGTACAAAGTTATACCTGGCATAGGTGAGCTGTCGCTCTACGGCTGAGCGTTTCTGCTGAAACTGTTCTATGGGAACATCTGAGAACTCATACTCGGCACATCTTTCTGTGTTGGTTTCTTGGTACAGCTGTTTAGCAATGGCTTCATACTCCTTGTCCTGAGGGGTCGGCTTGTGTTTGGGGAAACTTCTTGACATGGTTGGTGAAAACGGCACAGATGGTTTGGATGGACTACAGCCTAGAGTGGGGAAAAAATTAAAGAATAAATAGAACTTATTAGTACATCAGCTTGCGTTACTGTAAACATAAATATTTTCGCGCTCATTAATTCTCGCCCATTTTAATTTTTTCGCTTTTCAGATTTTTTATGTGCAGCGGTATCTAGTACATACAGTGGTACATTTATTTTTGCACAAGGTGAATTGAGATCTAAATGCACGAAATAAATGTACTGTGAAATATATACCATTTTTACAGTACTCCTTTTGTAAATTCTTCTGCAATGCCTTCATACATGTGGCTTACTCCTTGCATGTCATGGTCAGTGGATATGATACAACAGGCTTGGCTCAGCCATCAGCCTAATGTCTTCTGTTTTATAACTTGAATTAGCCAGCAATCACATCCATCAGTCACCTCTCTGTTACACAAGAAATGCAGTTTAGGTTTAGTGAGCTACACTACATAACAAATTTACCTATACAAACTGTCATGCTGTACTAATATGATTTTACATCAGTTATAAGTATCATACCTATATGTATACATTAATGTACAATTCCAAGATTTCAAACAGGTTTATATTCCAATAGGCTATACAATTAAAATTCCCATCACACGAATCAACAGACCATGCTACATTAAGAATGCTCCAACCAGCCAATGTAAATGCTTCCTCCTTTTACCAGTGTTGCCAAAAGAGCCCATTTTTTTGAGACGGTCAAAATGTAACCAATTGTCAAATTTTGGGTGCTTTGAAGTGGATCTATAACAAACACAACCTAATTAGACATGAAAGCAATCAATATATTATCCACTTATGAGCTCTTACGGAAGTTTCGGATAGTCGATATTGATCATGTTCATGTTTTCCCAGTGATGTCTTAATCCAATTAGGGTAGAATTAATCCAATTATTTGATGATCACATTGCTTTTCAACGCGTTAAAGGTTCAAAATCCCTCTGAATAAACAAAAAAATGCCAAATAGAGCTGCCGCAGGCGTAGATGGTGGCAAAAGTAGCCCAATTTTAGGTCACCTGCCCAAGACAATTTTTACCCACGACAAGCAAATTCAAAGTAGCCCAATTGGGCGTAAACAGCTTCATTTACAAAGTACCTGGGCATCCTGTTTTACATACCAGTTTACAATGTACAAATATGTCCACTGTTATCACAACTCTTCCTTCCTTACGGTACTTCCTTAAAAATGCAGAGTTCAGAAAATGTGCCATACAATGTATACCTAATTCCCAGCAACACTAAAATATAGGCCTAATAGCACTGAAACAACAAATGACAAAAATCCCAAGTGATATTAAGCCTTTCGGATGAGGTAAATGTTTCTGTCAAGGATTTAAAAAAAAAACCTGAAATAGTGATTACAAGCTGTTGAACTTGGAACATTAAATGATGCATCGAGAATATTGTTATATCATCGTACTACAAATATAATGGCCGCACTCAAATTTTTTGATTGATATCTACATGTAAAATCAATTATCATGGTTATGTTGACATGTGAACAACAACCAATAAATGACTTTTAAAGAAATTGTAGACATTGAGTTCGGTCAGGAACCTTAAAGATTTCAAAAATGCCAACAATTGCTTTTTCCTTCCACTTTGAAAATCTCTACCCACGCATGTGCCATCCCCCCCCCCCCCCACTGCCACCCCTGATATTACAATCAGATGTGTTGTTTTCAAAAAGATCACATTCTATGCAAATGAAGCTATTTATAAGTGCTTTTTTCCGGGGGGGGCACTTCCATGTTGACTACGCAGGATGTGCGGACAAAATGAGCCCCTATTTTGAACTGGCTTGTACGCGATGACCCCCTTTTTTGAAAGATACTGGCTACCTGTTACCCAATGACCCCCTTTTTTGACACATTCTGTACTTATTGACCCCCCTTTTTTATATGAAAATCATGTACCCAATGACCCTGATTTTTTTGTCAAAGCTATGTACTCAATGACCCCCTAATTTTTTATAGCCATTTACCAAAAATATGACTGGCATTTTACTCATCAGGTATTTTGTTTTCAAACAGATGAAACTGTGTATTTTTTTTATCAAGTCAATCATTTGTTAAAAGATATCATTAAATTCATAATTAACTGAAAACGGATGGTTATTTTATCATTTATGCGTGTCTTTGATGTTAGTAATGTGCATGGATGTACGTGTAATCAACTTGACCAAGGGTGTAGCACTTCTCAATGTTTCGAATGCAATATTGGCTTGGGTTATTAACTTAATTTATTAACTTTTACTTTATTTTGAAATATCCTGTCCTCTCCTTCTTCTCTGTGGCCATCGCATTGTGGATGGAGAGGACAGTATGCACTCATTGGTTTATGTTTTATTATGATTTGGAGTCTGGGACTTGACAGGCTTTATGCTTACTTCTCAGTTCTCCTCCACAATGTTGTACTTACAGTTTAATAATGTTTAGTATATTTTAAACATGTAGATGTCTTTAATCTGTAACTTTGCATTTGTGGAAGAAATAAATCTTATGTCTTATGACCATTATGGTTAATACCCCTGCTATATTCAACAAATACCTGCGCCAACAGCATAGGTGTGCCAAGCTCACATATATATGCCATATAGCAACCACACTCTGGAAATGTATCCCCAGTCTGAATCACTGAAACTCTACTCTCTGTAGCGAACACACATATATATCTGTGCCAACAGCACAGGCATGCCACACACTCTATATATGCAATAATATTATCTCAGTCTGTACATTATAGCTCTCCTCTTTGTGACAAGCACATACTGTAAAACAAGAAATATTTGCCGAAAGAAAATTTTGTGAATTTCAGAATCTGGGTTTTTTGGCGGCATTTTAATTTCACTTATTGCATCAGCATGCCATTGAAATCATTGTACATTATTAATATCAGCGGCAAATTAATTTTGCGATTTTGGGGTATTAGCGAAATTTAATTGCTAGCAAATATTTCTTGTTATACAGTATCTGTGCCAACAGCACAAGTGTGCCAGGCACACATATGCCATGTAGCTACCCACCTGTATCCCAGTCTGAATCATTACAGCTCTCCTCTTTGTGACAAGCAAATATTTGTGTCAACAGCATGGGTATGCCAAACATACATATGCCATGTAGCTACCCACCTGTATCCCAGTCCGAATCATTACAGCTCTCCTCTTTGTGACAAGCAAATATTTGTGTCAACAGCATGGGTATGCCAAACATACATATGCCATGTAGCTACCCACCTGTGTCCCAGTCCAAATAATTTCAGCTCTCCTCTTTGTGCCAAGCACATATCTGTGCCAACAGCACAGGTGTGCTGAACACAGACACATGCCATACAGCTACCCACCTGACCTGTATCCCAGTCCGAATCAGTACAGCTCTCCTCTTTGTGCCATGCACATATCTGTGCCAACAGCACAGGTGTGCCGAACACACACATGCCATATAGCTACCCACCTGTATCCCAGTCCGAATCATTACAGCTCTCCTC
>JXSR01S037175.1:0-11846 GCA_000969725.1 Ophiothrix spiculata | reverse complement strand
TATATATTAAATTGATAGAACTATGAAAATGTTTAATTGGTTTTCTTGTTTCCCCCAAAGCCAGGATTTTTTAATGCAATACGAGTGTTGTTTACTTATAATAATAAGTTTCAAATGAATATTCGGACATGTTTTTAATGTAACAAGAAAATAAAAATGGCCATGTAAAGGATTCTAATGACAAGACAAGAGCAAAAAGTTTTAAAAATTTAGGTGCAAGGTGAGGCTAAATTTGATAGAATTACACCTTCATTTTTGAACCCCATGCAATAAACTGAATATCACTGGAAAGCTTAGAATAAACAAAGAAGAAATAAACAAACAAATATGACCTTTCATAAAATACCCCTCTTCTCTTTTATGTCAATTTAATAAGCAAATCAGGCATAATGTGGGGTTAAGAATTAAAATTTACTAATTTTTAATATACAAATTTCAAAATATAACTCATCTAATGTCATTGAAACTATGTTTTAAAACATTTCCTGAATTATTTAAAACCCTAATAAGTCAATTATTGGAAGGTTTTTCTATATTTTTGGTGCAAACATGTAAAACAATAATTTTAAGACAAATCAGAGAAAAACAATAATTTTAGGAAAAATAAGAAGAAAAAACAATGATTTTTCCCTATATTTGCTGCTGTGAACAAAATATCTAGCAAAATCATGTAAATTGGATGTTTCGCACCTCTAGTTTTTTCCTTTTTTCGCAAAAAAACCCATGATTTTGAGAAATCAGTCATTTTGTAAAAAATGTGCAAAAATCCTGGGGGCCACTATAATGCTGCAGGCATAGCGTGACCAAGAAAAAGGTGAATTAGGGTTGTTTTTTAGGACAGAAGGGTGTATCAGGTGACACCGTTTAGGGTATAATCAAAAACAGCCATTTTAGCTCATTTCCAAGAAATAGGGTACTTTTTCTAACACTAGTGTTAAAATGATAACATTAAATTCTCGATTTAGGTTGTGAATGGGGGGAAAAGGGTATATTTTGTTTTCAGAAACAATCACCCTTTAGGGGGTGTTTTTTGAAAAACTCTGGTCACGCTATGACTGCAACATTATACTTGAGTGCCCCCCCCCCTCCCCAAAAATACCCAACCCATAATTCCATGTAAAATGGCAAACAAGACCCTTTTTGAGTATTCATGGTAAAATACAAGTTTTGTTTTTCAACAACAAAAAACTTTTAAATATTTCATTCACTATTTTGGTATATTTTTGTCATTTCATCTAAAAAACAAAGACATGAAATACCGTATTCGTTCTAATAGGCGCCCGTGCTCCAATAAGCGCCCACCCTTGAATTTTTGAATTCCAAAATTAGAGAATTAAGTATTTTTCATCAAATATACATGAAATTGAAGTCACAAAAAAGCAATGACTGGCTTAGTTATTAGATCAAACAGTGAAAAAGCTTGGATTATTATTCAAGATATAATATTATGGTCTCAACTGTGAACAGGTAACATTCTTAAGCTTAACATATGCAAGTACGGCCTTCAAGTAAATGAATTAATGAATATCGTGAGTGATCCGTACAAAACACATGTCGAAAAAATAAGCGCCCACCCAAAATGACTTTGTTAAGCGCCCTGGGCGCTAATTAGAACGAATACGGTACCAAAGCAATCTAATACATGCATTTCTCTCTGGGAAATCTTCCAATTTTGTCACTTCAAATGACCATATCTTCATAACCAAACATCCAATTTACTTCATTTACAAAGCAAGTTAAGGACAAAATTATGCAGGTGTCAAAAATAGATTAAAGGGACTGGCCTAGATCCTGTCCGCTGATTTTCTGACTATGTATTTTTTTCACATGCATGATAGTTCATGATTATACTAACATATCCTATCAGTAGTTTCCGCTGAATTTGTGTAACAGAGGAAAAAAATGAAATTATTTACCAGCTGTATTTTTTAAAAAATGGTTGAAAAGGTGTTTCTAGTTTCAAATATTAAAAAGATCTTGTTTCTACACCTGTGATGGGTAAACAACATTATTTTTCATAAAATTGTTTCTCTTTTGATATGTATTAACTTATCTCCAAGATCTTCATTTGGTCTTTTATCTGGAAAATCCAGATTGTGGTACAAATTTAGGATTTAGAAAACATTGGATAGTCACACCACCATCACATAAATAGGTATATTGCAAATCAATTCGCTGTCAATGTGAGCCATTTCTGTGTACATTTTTGTACTTTTTGGGATTTTACTACACTTTTAAGCTTTATTAAAGCAAGTTTTTAATTCTAAGTGGCATCTAGGCTAGTCCCTTTAAGTCCAATTTAATTTCACCTTGCACATTAAGCATTATAAAAAAGTAAGAATCATGAAATCAAGAGCTCAGCCCCTTACTGTCATGTTTGATATCACAAGTTTCCATGTATTCATCAATCAGGTTTATGTGCATAATATGAGTGGTGCTCTGGCAAAATGAGCGGAAAGTCGCGATTGAAGATTTTGAATAAATGGCTGCTAAAGTAAAAATATGGTGAAAAGATCAAATTATAATAATAATAATACCGGCGCTTATAATGCTTGCGCATAACAAAGGAAAATATATGTATAGAAAAATATAAACAAAAATACTACAGATTTCGTTTTTTTACATAAAACGCATTAATGCATAAGTGTCAAACTATACCTCGCACTTTGAAGGTAAATTATGTTGGGATGTGCAATTATTCACGGGTAAATTGATCGAGTTTTGCTATCAAATTTTTTTAACTGCTAGATTTTGAGTGGACTGCCTTGTATTTCGTTCTCTAAATGAAGATTGTAGAAATAAAGTATGACATATATTATGTATATCATTCGAAAGCTGAGATTATAGAGAATTAAATTATGCCATAAACTCAATTTCAAAAATTGTTACTTTCCGCTCATTTTGCCAGAGCACCACACATATATCAATACAAAATTCAGGTCAGCAAATTTTCATGTTGTGTGAAAGAAATAACTACCGTACTGAATGAAAAAATGCACCTTTTTTGAGAAAATTGCACAGCTTACCTCTTACCACCTTGGGCCACAAGCAGATTTTAATCTGATGATTGTAACATATATATTGAACAGATTCAAAAAGATTTGATGTTCAACAGCAATATCTTCTTGTAGAATTTGCGACAACTTACATCTGCGATGTTCCGTTGTGGATGCTGATAAGCATAAAACAGCTTGGAGCCCTGTTGAAGATAAGCTTACTTGGTTCCAAGTACCAAGTTGGGTTTCCTTGGCGTAAGCCTAAACAAGGTGTGTTGGGTTTTTTTAGAAAGCACTCGCAAGATATTCATCGCAAAGATTTATATCATCGCAAAATCTTAGTGAAATCGGTTTCAGGAAATCCATTACAAATTTGCAATGATCTCTCGCTTTTGCGATGAAATATCCTTATCCAGTGTCCACGCTTCCAATGCAACCTGCTGATCAATAACCTCCCCTCAATTATTTTGACAGATCATTACATACATAGGTTAAAAACAATTTATTAGCTTATCAACATCCAAAGGGGTATATACAATACTAAAAAACAGGGTCTTTTTTAGTATTGTATATTCCCCTTTGTATGTTGATTTATAAGTTAATAAATTGTTTTTAACCTATTTCCCATTGATTTTACTAATCTTTTGAATCCATTGTGATCCATCCAAAGTTCAGTTGCTGGTCAGTTGGTGCTGTTCTCTCTGTTTTTAGCATTACATACATTGTTTTCTATAACTGAAACTGTATAAAATGTATGGGTACTCAGCATGCACAAATGAAGCTCAACAGTATGGTGACGGACATTACCCTCCGGTATATCCATTTAGTTTATAAAAAAAATATACTGGGGATTTATAGTGCGCTATGCCTCCCAGATTTGTAATTCCACTCGGCCTCTGCACACTTAACAGCTCCATTCAAGCATCAATTCAGGTTCTGCGACAACCTCTAGGGGCGCTGATCACCTTGATCAGCTCACATACGCACCATCACTGCCCGGATCAGCTCCCCGATTTTCGTACGGGTTTCAACAAGACAATTAGCAGTTAGTTCCTTGTCCAAGGGAATTTCAAGCACACTCAACTTTTGGCACCAGTGTGGATCGACTCGGGCCCTTTCGCACCGCAAGCGAGCGCCTTACCGAATGAGCTAACTTGACTACACATCATATTCTTTTTCTTGGTCCATAAATGGGTGCAAGTTGACACTCTTGAATGGACTTCAACAATATATGTTCCTTCCACAATTATTTCTATCTGGAAGTTTTGTTAAATTTTCTGACAGGTTGTTAAAAAAATGAATTCAATTTTTAAAATTTATTGAAACAAAACTTGTTGGTGTAAAATGAAATATCATCATCCCCATATATTGGCCTGATCTTTAATTAATGCATTGTGCGTAAATACAACATTTACACTAATAAATACCATTTGTTATAATTACAAAAGTGCTAAAACCCGCAAGTCCCATATTTACACACAAAGGTTGGTAATAATGGGTTATAAGTTTTTATTTTCGGTGTCTGAAACTATCTTCTATGGAAAAAGCAGTATAGTCTCTACAAAAATGGGTTTTCTGTATGCATTCAGAAGCAAAAACTTTATGTCTGACATTGCAATGTGTTTCTGATCAGAGAGGACCTTTAGGTCCTTACAACACTTCTGTCAAATGCTGTATTAACATGATGATACACATTTGTGAAGATTTTGAATCATCCAAGTATTTAAACACAAATAAATAAAGACTTTTTTGAGTTGCAACTATATAGACTAGTTGCTATGAAAAGTGTAAGGGATCTCCCTTAAAAGTAAAAAATATTGACATAAAAAGAGATTTTTTACAACACTTTTTAAGGTATGCCTATTTAAAATATATGCATTAGGATTTTTTAATGGAGACCACTTCTACCAACTTATATCAGTTATCAGTTTCCTATTTCAGCAGTGGTTGACATTTATATATCAGTTTCCTATTCCAGCAGTGGTTGACATTTATATATCAGTATCAGTTTCCTATTTCAGCAGTGGTTGACATTTATATATCAGTTTTCAGCAGTATGTCAACTATCAGTTTCCTATTTCAGCAGTGGTTGACATTTATATATCAGTTTCCTATTTCAGCAGTGGTTGACATTTATATATCAGTTTCCTATTTCATCAGTGGTTGACATTTATATATCAGTTTCCTATTTCAGCAGTGGTTGACATTTATATATCAGCTTCCTATTTCAGCAGTATGTCAACTATCAGTTTCCTATTTCAGCAGTGGTTGACATTTATATATCAGTTTCCTATTTCAGCAGTGGTTGAGATTTATATATCAGTTTCCTATTTCAGCAGTGGTTGACATTTATATATCAGTTTCCTATTTCAGCAGTGGTCAACATTTATATATCAGTTTCCTATTTCAGCAGTGGTTGACATATACCAGTTTCCTATTTCAGCAGTGGTTGACATTTATATATCAGTTTCCTATTTCAGCAGTGGTTGATATTTATATATCAGTTTCCTATTTCAGCAGTGGTTGACATATACCAGTTTCCTATTTCAGCAGTGGTTGACATTTATATATCAGTTTCCTATTTCAGCAGTGGTTGATATTTATATATCAGTTTCTTATTTCAGCACTGGTTGACATTTATATATCAGTTTCCTATTTCAGCAGTGGTTAATTGACATTTATATATCAGTTTCCTATTTCAGTAGTGGTTGACATTTATATATCAGTTTCCTATTTCAGTAGTGGTTGACAACTTGACATACATAATGTCACAAATACACAATTCTTGCCGAACAAAATGTTGCTATCTTTTTATCTGACAATATATAAAAACAATGCTGTATTGTCAGCAATGGCACACACCCAGGGTGTACATTATAAGTCAATCTTCATTTTTGCTTGCAGCATTTCTTCATAGTATGGCATACATAAATCCACTACCTCCAGCACATCTGCATCTATTCCTGCTCTGTCTGGCAATTCCTTTGGTGGCCCAAACCCGCTGCTGTCAAACGCAGCCTTGTGGATCTGATCCAGCCCCATGCTGATCTCCCGTGCAATCATCCAGTGCTGCATGATGTCGCCACCAGTGCTCTCCCATTGTAACAGTTTGTCAGTGTACTCTATATTGACTTCTTTGCAGTAGGCTTTCATCACAGCCTCAGGATTTTTCTGCAAAGAAAAGGGGTTGAAGAGTTAGTGATTACAAGGTTCGACTTAACGTCGGTCCCGACCAACAGAATTTCGGAAGAACCAACCAGTTCAGCAATGAGATGATCCTTCGGTCCGATCGTTTTTTAGGCTGTCACTGATTTTGGAATTAAAAGTCCTTCTGAAGGACCTGTAAATTTTGAGAAGGACCTGTGGATTTTGAGACTTACTGGTCCTGTGGATTTAAAAGTGTAAAGGCAACCCCTGGATTAGAGATCACTTTGTAGGCTGAGTTTTCACGTCCGGTACAGGATTGTTTCTTTTGACAACCTCCCATTCATTTCTTTCAATCAAGACAATACTGCAACAGCTGGGCTCTTCCTCCCCTTGAGCTGTTACCGCATTCAGGGGGTTTTCTTTTTAACTTAAACCAGAAAATGAATGCTGTGTATGCTCTAGCTTTATGTATATACTAGAACCTTTTTTTATGTGTTTCTGTTTAGAACTCGTGCATTAATCTTGTGGCGTCATGCAGTGAATAATAAAACAAGCGACACAAGTACAAGGCTGTAAAGCTACAACAAGTATGAAAACAGTTTAAAAAACCATCTTGTTTCAGCTTTTGCCAAGGAAACCCAACTAGTAGGTTGGTATTTGGTACTAAGTAGGCCTAAGCTAAAGGAAGCTTATCTTCAACTGGGCTCCAAGATGTTTTTAAATTAAGTTTTTAAGTGGGAACACTGCTTGCACCTCTGAATTATGGGTTTTATCTTCAAAGTCACATGGGGTAATCTTGACTTTGATATAAAGTTTTATTAAATTGAATAGAATTGATGTTGTAGTGTAAGTGGAGGGGTTCCTCTGCCCTTACCTGTAGGTCGTCGGTACATATGACAACAGGATTCTTGTCCAGTTTCTCTTTAACATGATGGTAGAGTTCATTCAACTCTTTGTAGAAAAAGCCAGGGGGTGTTATGCCTACTTTGGGTAATTCTCTGATATCTGGATTGTCGGATGCTGCGCCACCTGCAACCACCATTTTCTTAAAAGAAGGCAGCACCTGTAAATGAAGGGGGAAAGTCAACCAATCCATGTGATTTGTCTCAAGGCTGGTGTCATCCTTGGAGACACCGTCAGGCTGTGAACATTTTCTCCAAATTGTTGATATTTTGCTTTGTTATTTTCAGCAGCACAATCATGATGTAGCATCACTGTATAAATGCTTATTATTATGCAGGTTATTTGCTTTCATCATTTCTTTAAACCGCATAACTAAATTTTAGTTTGAAAATTGTTTGTTAAAATGTGTTGTGTTTGCTAAGATCTCCTGTGGGATATCATAATAGTGGCTATTGTCAGAAACTTCTGATCCCAACACCTACCTGCACTATGAGTTGCTAATTCCAAAACTGAGTTGATTTTTATATTGTAAATCTTCATATATTCTCACCTTTAAAATGATATCATTTTTTTCCATATACAGTGTGTCCCAGAATGAAGTTATCAAGATTTCAATGATGCATATTTCAAAAACTAAATGATCCCAGACAATGAAAGTTGGTGACAATTATGCCTGATGTCTCCACTTGCCAAAAATGAAGAAAATCCATGCATTTATTTTCTAGAAGTGAGCGTTTGAAGCTCTAGAGGAGTTTGGACACTTTTCCCAGTTTGGAGCGGTCGTAAAAATCCAGTGGTAATTTTCAGCGGAAGTATGCGAGCAAGTATGTCATCTTTTATCAACATTTCTGTTTTGTTTCACGTGTTGCTTCCCCTTGATGATACCTTGGAGTCTTAATAAAGGTTCAGTTGAATGTTAACTTGGCTTCTACCTTGGCATTCACATGCCTCTTTTTTGAAGTTCCTTCTGCCATCTGATATCATAAGCTTTATATTTTCTGACATTTTTAAGATGGGCTACTCGTGCGATGAGGATATCTGGCTCCTGGAAATGTTACATAAAACTTTCCATTATTTCAATTGGTAGACCTGTTAATCATGATTTTCTTTTCTCCATTGACAAATGATGTGTTATGTTTGCTTTGAATTACCATATTCCAACAACCACTGCTACCAGTGTAACCACTGCTTTAGCATGCTTTCAAAGGGCCCGCTAAATGATTTTTCTAAACGATTACTTAATAAAATTTATGATTTTTACATATGAAAAGGAACCAGGTTTAGGTTAAAGTAATCTTGTAAACAAAAACACTTATAATTGAACAAATATTATCATGATTATGTCAGTAAAGATAGCGTTCCTCATTGCCGTGGAATATTTACAACTTATCCAAACTGGGAAAAGTGTCAAAACTCCTGTGGAGCTTCAAACGCCCACTTCTAGAAAACTAATGCATGGATTTTCTTTTTTTTTTGCACCACAGCAAGTCAAGACACCAGGCATGATTGTCACCAAGTTTCATTTAATGGAATAATTTGGTTTTTGAATTATAAAGCTTTGAAATCTTAATAACTTCATTCTGGGACACACTGTAGTCTAGATCAAATTCTAAGGCAGATGTTAGAATAATGTTAGTCTCAATTTGAGTTTTAGGGTTGTTTGTTATAATAGGGTGTAATTGCAAAATGTTATTGATCAATTTTATGTATCCTTGCATTATTACAATATCTGCCACTGCATCATTAGCTTCCAGACTGTAGGTATTGTTAAAAACAGATCTGTGCATTGGTGTGTTTTACATGAAAAAACAACAATTGCCCTCACCACCATTTTAATCATAATAAGCAGCTTATTCAAATTTAAAGTCTTCATTTATGACTTTCCGCTTCTTTTTCGAGAGCAGTGCTCATACTTTATGATATGGTCACATTATAGGCTAACCACCAGCAACCGGTGTCTTGTAATAGGAAGAAAGCCGCAACGCCTGTATAACATTGGTATGACACCGGTGAATGCTTGCAATGCCCGGTCAGTCACCGGTCAGCCACCAGTTGTTGGTGGACCATAACTGAAGACATCGTTTTAAAGCTGCAAGATTTAAACTCAGAGTTAAATTCCTGTGGCATATTATAGACACAGCCGGTGTCTGATCAGTGTCCAGTGAATTTCTACCTGGTATGTCGCTGTGAACACATCGTAACCTTGCTGCAAGGTGACCAGGGTATTAAGCATCATTCCATTTTCCTTTTACCTTCAATGGATGCCTCAGCAGGAATACATGTCTGAAGCCCTCTGGCAGTGCATCATATCTGCCTACAATTCCCTCCACCATATCTTTGTTGAAAATCAGCTTTTTGTCGGCAGCTTCCACTTCCAGCTGCTCTTTGACCCACTGATAGGAAACTGGCAAAACAAATTAGGGAAAACAATTATTGATGTCAAGCAAAAAAGTTTATTACAATATATTGCCTGCGATGCTGGTTATTTGGATGATCTTGAACATTATCTGCTACATATATCAGAATACCAACGCAGGGGTGGTGGTTGTTTTGGTTATGCCTGGGGGCTTGCATGCAGTCTCAATCAGGAGACAGTGTGTTAAAGTCTTAAAAGATTGGTAACATTGTGAAATTCAGGTTACAAGGTTGGTCAAAAGTAAAGCAGACCGCCCCTAAATCGCACAAAGTTGAAAATTTGACCTTTCTTTTGACCTTTGACACCAAGGGAAAGGTCGGACGACGGGGTCACCTTTGACACTTTTGATCACTGATACAAGGCGAACAATTTTACACCTTAACCTTTGAAATCGGACAAAGCTGAAAATAAGGCAACATTTCAAACTAAATTATGCAAATTAGGTACTTGTTTAGCAGCATTTTGCGCTCAAATTGCAGCTGGTGCAAACGCAGCTCTAGCCCCACCTACCCACCAAATTTCATGAATATAGGTTCACGGTTTGCAAAATATGCTATTGAAACCTTTATGCATAAATAATGCAAATTAGGTACTTTATTAAGATACTTAATTAGCATATTTTAGGTACTAAATTAGCATATTTTGCATTAAAAATGCGCAGAGTGCGGATGCTCTTACCCTACATCTACTTAATTCCTACATAGGCCTATTATAACAATAGGTGAAACAGTTCCCAAGATGTGCACTGAAAACACAAAAAATAAGCAAAATTTCTGACTAAATTATGCAAATTAGGTACTTAATTAGCATATTTTGCGCTCAAATTGCAGCTGACACAAGTGCAGCACTATCCCTGGCCCATATCCACCAAATTTCATGAATGTATAGGGTGCACGGTTTGTAAAATATGCCATTTAAACCATTTTATGCATAAATTATGTACTTTATTAGCATATTTTGCGCCAAAATCGTTGAAGGATCTAGTTCGGCTCCGGGCCTACCCAGTGACCAAATAATCATTAACGTATGGCGTTTCCGGACAAAATTCGCGGAGGACGGACATACGGCAGACGGCGAGCGGCGGAAAAATATAGGAAGGTAAACAAAATTGATATATTACAAATTATATATTGTAAATGTAAAAATATTTTTAATAAATTAATATGCTGTTATCATTGTGGTTATGTACATTGACATGTATGTGAGATCATAAACCCAGCTAGCACAATAACGTTTTCTGAACATTAAAAAATGGTTTAACTTTTGGACAAAAAACGTTTTCAAAAACGTGAAAGTGTGGAGTTTTTTGTTTTGGTTTTTTCGCTTAAAAACGTTTAAACATAACGTTATTAAACTGTTTAAAAAACGTTTAGTTTACGTTTGTATTTTTCGAAATTCAGATCCATGCTTTAAAATGTTTTTCTATATCGTTTTTTTTTTTAACGTTTCTAAAACGTTTTTTTAAACCAAAGTTATCTTTTTACCAATTCAAAACGTTTCAAAAAGGTTTGATAAAAACAAAACCAACTGTAACCAATTCAGAACCTTTCCGAAACGTTTTGTGTTCAAGTGCTGGGAAGGACTCTTCATCATGGTCACAGCCAGTTAAATCTCAGTAGGCCTTAGCAGCTCTTACCCTCAGATCCGATATATCCAAACGGTAGTGTTTTAGCGAAAGCAAATAATTCGGGTCCATTGACTCCCTTTGCTTTCATGACTTTGTCCATCATTGCCCTAAATTTGTCCTTGTCTAAGCCATCTGTTCCCAGTCTCCGTGCATACAGGTATGGCTCATGCCACACTACCGAATCTTCAACAAATGTCATTGCCTGGAAAACACAACAACAGTTGGGGAAATGCTTGCAAATACCAATCAAACTAAGTACTGTGCCTTAAACTGCTTACAATAAATACCATTGAATAAATCAAACCAAGTATTGTGCCTAAAGTTCCCCCTTTATAAACCAAGCAAGAGGAATATTCCTTCTTAGTACACCTGTTAAGACCCCCATGCAGGACCTATTGTGCACTTTTTGATAAAAGCATGAAACTTTGCATACACCTAGTACATACCCCAAGGATCATTTTTAGAACCAGACCCAAAAATAATTTGACCTCTGGTGACCTTTAAAGGTCATTGACCTTTTTAGCCAAAAATTCCATATTTTGGTACTTATTCAATGCAATTACTTGCATTTAGTTACTTGTTTATACATATTTTGTTCAAAGTTTTTAAGTGAAAATGGCAGTAGGCACTGTATGAATTGCATTTAACTCAAAAATAGTGCATATGCATGTTTCATATTCAAAATGGCCGCCAAAATGTCACCTAAGGGCGCACACCAGTAAATAACTCCTCCATTGAAATACACGTAAAAATGCCT
>JXSR01S037169.1:64549-77091 GCA_000969725.1 Ophiothrix spiculata | reverse complement strand
GGGCTTGAACATTACAACTGCATATTACAAGAGATTATGGTAGATCTATACAGTACCAACAGATCAGAACACTTACTTTCGCCCATGACTCTTGCTTTTATAGAATACTCCCGAGAAAAATGATGGTGTTCTAAAGCAGTGGGTGTGACAATTTGATTTACTTCCAATTTTTGCAACGAAGTATCCCTCATATGGTAAATCTTGAAGTCGCCTTCCCCATTATAAGAAATCACGCCTGGTCCACCCGACCAACCAATCATATCACCAGCCTCAACAGTGATGCGTTTGCCTTCAGGCACGATATACCTTACAGGTATACCAGTAGGTCCAGCTGGTATATCATTGAGGCCAACTACTTGAAATGTTGGAACAGATTCATTTATTGGTCTCCAAACTACAGCATGAAAATCATTGTTGGTTTTGGCGAAATATCGCCATTCAACTATCGGACCATTGCAATTAAATTTATGACCAGGTGCAATTGCTATCCAATCCTTTCCACCATCAGCGCTTCCACGTTTCTTAACATGCCAACCGGTGAAACAACCTGCTCCTTAAAGATAAAATTATATTTTTACTGTCAGCATTAATATCGTGCCCCGTTGAAGAAAACAGACAACTAGCTAATTCTTGTTTGTATAATTTGTTATGTTTGGTTTAAATAATAATGATCTATTTTGGTTGTAATTTTTGTCGACATCGTAGTTCATTAATCAAAATGCAATAATATAGACATATTTTGACCTTTATGCAGCGTCAGCTGTATGATATGATGCATTTTCAATCAAGTGAATCTCGTAAATAAATAATAATAATAATAACAGGATTTATAACACGCCTATTTGCCAATGAATACTAGGCGCGGAAAACAGAAGAAAATTGAAAACAAACCCAAAAAACAATTATGAGGAAAACTTGGAAAAGAGATGGGTTTTGAGTGCCTTGGAGAAGGATGGAATGCTCGCAGCATTGCGGATATAGGAGGGAGGAATATTTCGTAGTAAAGATGATAGCATTAAACACAATTTCTTTTAAAAATGCAATGTACCATTTTATCCTTAAATTGTTAACAAAATTTCTTGAGAAAATTCATTTCAAATTTTGCCAGAATAGTCGCCTTTATGATTACCAAAATGATCAAACCTTGACAAACCTTTTATCAGTAAATCGGCATTAAAATTATTTTAAGGGGCTCTATAAATATCTCGTTCTCCAATGCACTAACACGAGTTGAGTTACGAGTTGACAAACCAACTTTAATCTACGTAAATACTTCACTAGTGTAATACTTCATCATGTTCATTGTGGAATGTTGTATGTGGATAGTTTTACCTTTTAAGTTCAAGATTAGTGTTAAGTTTAGCTCGATTCCGCTTTTTACATTCCATGAAAAAGATGTACAAAGATAACAGTTTGATGTATAAGAATACGTAAAATCAGATTCTTATTTGTAAAAATTGATTTAAAAACACAATTTTAACTTACTTGATCTTTCACAATTATCTCGCACGAAATCCTCAGAACAATTCCACTTGAGAGAGCTAATGAGATCGGAACATGAACCACCATGTCGACATGGGTTAGTACTGCATTCATCAGAGTCTGGAAAACAAGAAACGTGTTTGGTGTATAACTAATCCACAGAATTAGAACACAGACCAAGGCCAAGTATGACATGACCCCACTTGGCATCTTTCTGAGTTCCGATTCCCCGTCCGACTTTGTGGATTTACCCCATCAACGGCGTAAGTATGTCAATTATAGTATAGGAATGGTCTATAATTATGCGCTACTAAAGTAAGTCTGACATTGTACAGACTTACTTTTCATCCAATATCGTAATCTTGATGTTACTATTATATTAAACTAATATTTGATTCTAAGAATTCCAATAACGCGTACTCCATATTAAGTTTATTAATGGGTCTTCTCTGGAAAGCAATTTTCATTATTGCCAAGTTCGTTGTTCAAAGGCATTTTGGAACTTTCTAACCATAACTACATTGAGCGGACGCTTTAAAGGACAAGTGTGTCCATAAGCACTTTCATGAAAATACTTTTCTGAAATATGCTATATCCCCTCTGTTGGTTTTAAAGGAGCTTGGTCCGATTGCTTCAACTTTTTTTCATTTTTTTTTGTGATTTTGGTACCAAAATATTGCTCATATTTTTCTCATAACCCCTAAAAAATTTCTAGGTTGAAATATGTTTCGTTTTGGAGATATATATGAAAATGTTGTCTAAGTATGGTAACCATAATTAATTTTACACAGTAATGTACAGGAGGCCCTGAAATACAAAATTTCCCATATAATCAAAACGGTTTGACTGATTCAGCTGAAAATTGAAACTGAGACCTCTTCATTGGTTATCTTCCATATAACATTGAAAACTATATTTTGGAAAATCGGACCAAGGTAAAGGACTTAAGTCGGCTACAACTCTTGAAGCATTCATCGGAGATGGGTCAAAGTATACTTTTTCTGGTTCCTTATGATGAGAGGAACGTGTAAGAATGGTTTTAAACAAGATTTGACAAATTTTCAAATTTGCCCCCTGCAATGACTTTTACCCCCTTCCTGCCGGGTCCCGTGCAACAGACTAATTTTGTGTCCACCCTAGCGATGTTACCTATGGTCCATAGCACCCATCTAGATAGGACACATCAAAATAATTTCTCGTTGCAAGTAAACCTGTTTTGCTCCCTAGGTAAGAATACCAATGCAAATACTGGTTTTGTCAAACTAAATATGTTTTCATTAAATAGCAACGTTTTACCAAAATCTTGTCACGTCGGAATTTATACGAGATGACTCCCAACAGGAGTCCTGCGGGTCAAGACTCCTGCTTGGGGTCGAACAGTCGCCCTTGAAATGACACTTGGAGAAAGTTTAGTATCTTACCCTTGAAAAACTCGAGTACAATTCTAGTACACATTTCCGAGGTGCAAATTTGGAACACATATTCGAGTCCAATTTAAGTACAATTTGAGTACAATTTAAGTACGATTCGAGTACACAAATTTGTACTCGAATTGTACGTAAATTGTACTCGAATTTGTTTTCCAAATTTGCACCTCAGAAATGTGTACTAGAATTGTACTCGATTTTTTCCAGAGTAATTCCAGTAAGAGTATAGAGTCAAGAAGGTAGACTATAAGGTGTCATCTGAACTCTGCACTGGGAGTTGAATATTTGTTCCTGAGATGACACTTAAAGGGACTAGCCTAGATTCCACTTAGAATTAAAAATGTATGGAAATTCTATAAATAAAGCTTGAAAGTGTAGCAATATCCAAAAAAGTACAACAATTTACACAGAAATGGCTCAAATAACTAATTTGGAATATATTATTCTTTGATGGTGGTGTAGCCCTTGTTTCGGGCTGTCAATATTGTTCAATTTAGTTTTTACCTCAGATCTGGATTTACCAGATAAAAAAAATCAAATAAAGCTCTTAGAGATAGTTTAATACATAAAAAAGAGAAACGATTTCATAAAAAATAATTTGTTTACCCATCACATGTGTAGAAACATTAAGGTGTCAGTTGTACTACAATTAGGGAGTCTGTTTTAACAAATATAAGTGTCAATTCAGGGACAATGAGTTGGACTTTGGTAAAAGGGTTTCTTAGATACATTTATTTTTCTGTGTGTAGTAAATTTGATTAGAAGGTTTTTGCAGGTGACATGAATTAATCTTTCAATTTATTCCATAATGATATTGACAAAAAAATAATTCACATTTCTACACTTACTGATTACACCATATCCACAGAACGTCCAGTTTCCAGTACTCCCCCATCCTGTTGATATCCCTATGTAGCTAATATTTGGATCTGTAAATTTGTGAAACATGAATGGCGACATAGCGACGGCGGAATTGTTGAATATACCGATACTCACGGTACTTCCTGTGACCGAATATAATAATAATTGCAATTTTGTTATCGTTGGAAGAGGGCGATGAGAATCATAGAGAACGACGAGGGGGATGGGAAGAGGTAGACTAACAGACACGAGTGAAGTACGAGAATGTAAATGAGAGGACATGGGATCAGTGGCGTAGCCATGCCTTTCTCCAAGGGTGGGCAAACCACCCAAGATTTTTCCAATGGATTTTATCGAGCGACTTTACAGGGGTTCCAAGGGGCCGATTCAGCGGGGGTTTTCAAGAACGGCAAATATTGTGCTCAAGTTTTCAATCTAATTTTTAGAAATTTTCAGCTCTAATTGTCGTTATTTTATGGGAAAAGGCAATTTCCTGCCCCCTTTATTTTTCTCCCAGGTCTTCAAAATTTCTCCAAAAAATTTCCGAGGTGGGCAAATCGCCCACCTTGCCCACCCCTGGCTACGCCACTGCATGGGATCATAGGATGGAAAATGAGGATGGAGATATTAATTTAATTCCTTGACTTTAACACTTAAAATATATGGACCCTGGATTTTGTTTTTCGCGCGAAGCTCAAAAACGCAACAAAACTGAATAAAGCTGTTTTATGTAATTATCAGGGTAGGGATTGCACATGTTTTGGTGAAAACAATCAAATCGGTCGCGTCGCTTTTGAGATAATTAGCATAAATTGGTAAAATAATGGCGCTTTTTTGTTATTAAAACTGTAACGAAGCAACTTTTTTTTTTTTGGGGGGGGGGAATGTATTTGTAATTATAGTCTGCTATAATGAGCCAAATTTCACTGAAAAATTCGTTTGGGAAAGCAGATTTCCCATTTTGGCCTGGGAAGCAAGTAGCGCAGCCGTAATTCCCTTGTTTTTCACCAATGAGTCCAGGACTGTTCGATCTCCGGTCTCGGACTGTATGTGCAATATTGGTTGCCAGTCCAAACTTGCTTCTGCAGGTTTTCCTCCGGGCGCTCCGGTTCTCCTCCTAAAACCGGCAAATAAATTTGACCACTTGAGAAGAGGACCCTCATGGAAAGCAGTGCTAGACACTGGTGAGGCTATCCTTTATAAATATGTAATATTTTTATATTTACTTTTGGTAAGAATTTAAAATTTGACGTGTTAATACGATATTCGGTTCAGAAGTTATGGTTGATCAAAGTACAGATTATTGCAAACGGATTGTGGATTTTTTCCTACACTAACAAGTACATGTACGTTAACGTTGTTGTATTGCATTTCGTATTTATTTCATTATTTTCAATGGGCTTTTTAAAACAAATTGATTATAATTGATTTCTTTCCCCATATAATGCATGGAAAATAGCATAACAAGTAAGCAAGTTTAAAAACAAGGTTTTGAAAGAGATTCTTGTGTAAAGAGGGGTTTTGTCACTGATGATGATACTAACTTTGATGCCATGACTACAAAAGATACCTATCAAATTGTTATCCAAAGGTTTTATGAAATTCCCTCCTCACAGAAAGTGCACTTAGAAAGTTTTGATATTGGGGATGACCAATGGAAATACATTTACAAATTGCCTTATTTATGTAGTAAAGAGGTTAAGATGTAGATTTTCCAGTATAAGATTCTCATGAGATGTTTGATGACAAATGCTAGGTTATATAAAATGAATATTGTTGATGATAACTTTTATGTAAAACTCATGTTGAAACAGTCAGACATCTTTTTTATGAGTGTAATATAGCCCAAAAGATTTGGACAGATTTTCAAACATGGTGGAAAGAATGTACAGGTAAAGAAATTACCCTTGATTATGAATCAATCATTATGGGTGTTTATCCTCAAGACCCTGGTCTTGTGTTGAATTTATGTATCCTCATAGTAAAACGATTGATCTATGGAAGTAGATTTGGCCATTATAATGCCAATTTAATATATTTTAAACAACTGTTGAAATTTAATTTCAATTTGAAAGAAACAACATGCTATTAAAAATAATACTGTCTTTAAGCATAACAGTAAATGGAGTGTGTTCAACATGCAAGATATTTAAACGGTTTAATGGTAAATACCGGAACTCATTACTGTGTTTTTGCGTATAAGCTTGTTTTTGTAGTGCTTGCACTTTAAAATCTATTTTGTTTTGTGTTTTAAAGATGGGCAAGGAAAAAAAAACCATTTGAGATATTATCGTATTATATGCTTGTAAAAAAATAATGAATAATAAAAGCACTGAGCACCGAAGCGTGTGCTTGGTGGAAAAGTTTAAACAAATAGCATAACAAGTAACTTTTGTACATTACAGTTATATAGGTTTTTTAGGTCAAATATCCATGGTATCAGAGCAATAGTCATATATGGCATTTCAAATGTCAATAGGAAAACCAAATGTCAAAACAATGAAAATATATAAGATCAAATGTCCACTGTAAAACATTGATATCACAATAGTTAATTCAAATGTCAATAGGAAATTCAAATGTCCACACAATAGAAATTGTTACATAATACCTTGATCAACTGACCGTCAAGCGTGAGTTAGGTATATCAAATGTTACATAGATAAATCAAATGTCACTTTGACACAAAAGTAAATGAAACAAAATCAAATTTTATTTCAATATCATCAACTTTACATTTAAAAGGCCAGGTAGACCTGAATTAAGCATGCCCTTATGAAACAAAATAAGTTCCATCCAAAACTAACCGCTCAAATTAACCCGACTTCAATAAAATTAAAAACATGTAGAGATAATATAAAATAATGAAGTACAAATACAAGTCTGGGTAGATGGGTCAAAGCAACAGCTTATCATTCACTCAAGTTCAAGTATTAAGGATTTTGAAGCCTTATTTTGTCTGTCTCTGTATCCGAAATGAACGGGTGAAAATAATTGTTTTTCTCGTGAGATTTCTAGCCAAGATGTTTCAACAATTATTTTGTCTTCCATAATCATTACGGAGAACGATATAGGCATACCGGCTAAATTAAATGGCTTAGTTTGTACGCGTTTGTACACATGAACAAAATGAAATAGACTTACGTTACTGCATATTTGATAACAGAAATGGACATTTTGAACACACATTATGACTAAATTGCAAAGTTCAAGTCAAAGCTATCAAAACAGTGATACTTGAAATCGCTATTAAACATTTGGTTTCACAATTGTGACATTAATCAAACTAATTTGACATTTTTTGACAATATGGACATTTTAAGTACCTTAGGTTGGTATTTGCTGTGTGGTATTAATACATTAATATATACCAATGTTGACATTTCAAATAACCGTATGTTGCCATTTATTTACTAATTTGGACATTTGATTTGCCTATTTAGATCATTGGTCGAAATAAGTGGATATTTGACCTGAAAAACCTATATTTATGACACTTGAAATGCCAATATTTGCGAATAACTTCCATATATTTTTTCGTATATTTTGATTTCTGAAAAAAAAAACCCGTTTTTGTGCACCGTTTTTTGTTTTCGATAACCGTTTGTCTTTCAAATTTTGCACGTACATTATTAACAGTTACTGATAGATTTTTGAAAAAACGATTTAAAACGCAAAAATCAATCGTTTTTGTAAATTGTTTGGCTAAGGGCTAATTAGTTCCCACGTAAGCCTCGTACAACAGGGTTACTCCTCGGTACATAGCGAATGTATACAGTTGGGGTTTAAAGTATCATTGATTTTTAGAAAACTAAGTTTACTTTACTGAAATGATCCACAATGCCTTCAGAACAGTATTGTGAGTATTTTGTAGTGCTTGAGTGATTTTCAAACTAAATTTTGGAAACTTTTTATCAGACCGCATGGCGGTCGCAATCTTGACCAATTTTCTTGAAAATCATGCATCTAAGCTCATCTGAAGCTCGCATAGACCTGGTGTATGTAAGTAAGAACTAGTTTGCAGGCTTTTGGTTAATTTCTCTCCACTAACTTCTGTGCAAAAATGTAGGTGCCACCTTCTGGGGGGTCACGGTGTCCCGTCAAAGTCGGTAGGTAAGGCGGGTGCCATCTAGGAAGTCGCCATTTTGAACAATATCTGCATGGTATGGGCCTAAAACTTGCAGAACATCTTAGAAACACTATTTTGCCTCCTTATAAGCAAAAACCCCGGGTAAAATTTTGATATTTTTGGCCATTTTGGGCGAAAATCGTGATTTTCCGACTCGGAAGTACTTATAACGTCAGAATTACGTAACGCCTTGGCCGATTTTCATGATGTTGGTATCAATAGAAAGAAGAGACCCTATCCTATATATGGTACCAAACAACTTAACTTCTTGGGGGTTAAATTTCAATTTCATAGGGATACCCCTACCCCCCTTCCCCAAAAATACGTTGGTAAGACAAGGGTTAATAATGCCATGACAACCATGATGTAGACTCGCACTTTTTGCATGAAATTAGATCACACCAACAGGTTACACAATGTGATCAAATGTTAAGTTAACAGGCTGTCTAAGGTAGAAAATCAACTGGGCCACTTCAACGTCCCCCTTAATATAAAGAGGGTCTCACCTTCAAATTTTAAGTAGAATTTTGTGTCTTCAGACGATAACAGTCCAGGTGTATCAGCTTGAGTCAAACTTTTGCATTGCTTACATGGCCGCATTTCCGACCTTTTATTGTTCCAGCCACCTAACACTGCAGTTAAAAAGGAAAGACGATGTTCAGATGAATAGACCTTTTCGAAACACGACTATCCGAGAATTTCCGAAGCTGATTTTACACTTTCCGGCAATTGCCGAAAGAAAAAGTGACTCTTCAACACAATAACCAGAAGTTAAGTTCGCGTTCTCGTTAATTGGTTGCGTACGAATTCGAACTTGGAATTAGCGTCAGCACTACAGAGTCACTTTCAGTTTGATCGCCCTGATGCATCTTCAAATCTTAAGCTTAATCAGCGCAGATCAGCCGATTTCAAATGAAAATTTCACTCTTTTTATGTCGGTGAGCTTATGGTACCATCGGCCAAAAGTTGTTCAGAATGAGTGTATCTAATATTGTATGGGTCTGTTTCTATTTATTTTTCACTTGTATTGCACTGAAATGCGAGTGATTTTTCGGACTTTTTTTGTTGACAAAATCGTGCATACTAATGAGCTTGTACGTGATTGGTTGACAAAATGGCCATGTGATCAATGTTCCGGAGATTTCCGAATGGATTTTGAAAAGGTCTATTCTAAAAAGTTTACGAGATAAGACTTTGTCTTGAAAATATATCAAATATATCATTTTCGAAGTTACAGTTTCATCTCATTACATTTATCCTTCATTTTGTTAATACTTCTTATATGGTCGAGTTGTCGGAAGTGTACTTTCAAGAGTTGAGTCAAGCGCAAAAATTTATTAAATGATCTGACTGAAAGAACTTCTAAATTATCAACACATAAGCGGGCAAAAACGCAAAAGTACATTTCTATCAGTGTATTGTATTAAACGCCCAAAACTACCAAGTTCTTGAAGCATAACTGTTTTTCTTCTTCTTCTTCCTTTTCTTCTTCTTCTTTTTCTTCTTCTTCTTCTTCCTTTTCTTCTTCTTCTTCTTTTTCTTCTTCTTCTTCCTTTTCTTCTTCTTCTTCTTCTTCTTCTTCTTCTTCTTCTTCTTCTTCTTCTTCTTCTTCTTCTTCTTCTTCTTCTTCTTCTTCTTCTTCTTCTTCTTCTCTTCTTTTTTATTTTCTTCTTCTTCTTTCTTCTTCTTCTTTCTTCTGGCAACACTTTGATGATGTCTTATTTCTCTGGCATACAATAACCATTATTATGTTCTGAGCTGTCCGATTTCAAAAAAAAATCGGACAGGGATATCGGACAGAATACAAAATATCAGATTTTGAACATAATAATGATAAAATTTGATGGATTTTTTCGCATAATACTCAAAGATATTTGTCTTACTATGAGTTTTAGAAATATCGAGCTCGACGCTGCGCGTGTCGCAGGATATTTCGTAAAACTCATAGCTCGACCAAAATCTTTTTGTATTATGCTCAAAATTTTATATCGCAACCTACCATTTATGTCACCTGACCCATGAACACTACGTTCACGTAGGGACCACGGGGCCAAAAAACTTGATTTTCACGAAACTACGTTCCAAGGTATGATTATGAAATTTGGAAACATGAAACGTCTTGACATTGTCCACAAACGCTATTGGATGATAAAATATTTATTGTCATATGGGTTCACAGGGGTCAAATGAAAACGGCCATATTTTCAACTTTGTTCAATTTCAACGTTTGGGATGTCAAATTGTTCGTCTTGGACCAACGATCAAAAGTGTCAATTTTTGACCCCGTTATCCGATCCTTCCTTGGGTGTCAAAGGTCAATGGAAAGGTCAAATTATCAACTTTGTGGGGTCAGAATTGGTTGTCTTGGTCCGGCGATCAAAGTGTCAATAGTGATCCGATTTTCCGACCTTTCCTTAAGGGTCAAAGGTCAAAAGAATGGTCAAATTTTCATCTTTGTCTGAGGTGTCAAATTGTTTGTCTTGAAACAGCAATCAAAATTGTCAATGGTGACCCCGTCGTACGACCTTTTCCTGAAATTAGGGGGTTTCGTTCGGGTATTGGAGGTCATCAAAGTTTATGATAGAGGAGGGGGGGGGGGTTGAAATCCTGTGATTCTTTGTATATGCTTCGAACTTACAATATAGTGAAAAATCAACATTTCACTACTTATTCAGCAAAAAAATGCCGCCAAAATACCAAGTTTGGGAAATTTTTTTAGCGAAAAATCGATTTTGGCTTATTTCCATGTACATTTTCAATTAGCTTGAATATGTGAGGGTGTGCTGACGTTATGACGTCATTGTAACGTCATATTAAGTTAAATAGTACTCATTTTGGTGTCAATGGATAAAGGAGGTCCATACGTATACACTGGTAGCAAATGTAGGGGTAAACAACGCTTCGTATAGAAAATCCAGGCGTAGCTAGTGGATGTGTCGCCCGGGGCAGGAATATTGTCTCCCCCCCCCCACACAAACACCCGAGCGCGTAAGCACGAGAACTAACGGATGGGTTCCAGGGGCCCGCCCTAGGGCCCCTGGTGAGGGTCGAGGGGGCGAAGGCCCCGAAGCAAGAGTGCACAATTTGCACCTCATGGGAAGGCATTTCATGGGGTAAAATGTAAGTGAAATGTTATCATATTAATTTAGGTCTACTGGAAAGTGGCGGTCAGTTCGAGGTTAGGTAGAGTTATAACGCCCTGTTATTGTGTAAGGTTGTTGGTCGAGGTAATATCGTGATATTTCTTGCGTAAGGTTGTTGGTCGAGGTAATATCGTGATATTTCTTTCTCAAGTAATGAAGATGAATGTATTATTGGAAATAATTAATTCAAGACAATAGTATAATCATAATATATGTTTTTCCATGCCAAATCAATCCTCTTAAGCCGTGAGTGCCAAAAAATTAATTCCGTTCCCTGTCCCTTCCTTATTTCCACCAACTAGGCCTATACTTATTTCCCCTAAGTTGCCAACTGAATTTAGTGACTCAGGCCCCCGTCCCTCGCCCCTCTCACCTTTTCCCTTCCTTCTTCCCTCCTGTTTTCATTTTTCTTTTCTCTTCTCCTTTTTCCTCCCCTCTTTCCCCCTTTTTCCTTTTAGTCATTTCAGCGACCCCCCTGCGGGTGGCACCCGGGTGCGTGTCCCCGCCCCTTTGCCCCCTAGCTACGCCCTAGATTCAATGAGGGGTTGCAACAACCCTACCTTCTGAGTTTGTGTTACTAAAATAGAACTAATAGATCAGAAGGATAACAGTTAAAGCACATGATATTGTACGCGGGAAACTACGCTAAAAGAACGTTAAAATGCATCGTTAACCCATCGTAGGACAAATCCCATCGTTAGCTACGATCACCTGTTGACCCCACGCACAGTAGCGTAACAGGCGGGGGTCAAGGGGGGCAGACCGCCCCCTCTGACGACTTTGACCGGGATGAAATTGACGGAAAATCTTGCTTAATCAGCCGGTTTTTAACCTCTCAGCGGGAAACTCCAGTCTTAGGCCGGGAAAATAAAGCTCAAACCGGGCTGTTGACCCCTCTGACAAGCGACCTCTGTTACGCGCCTGCCCACGCAACGATAACAAAGGGTCCGATTTTTCTAATGCATAATTCATATACCTTATGCATGATGCGGTGAACACTAACAAAGGGTTTACACGTCATTGTGAAGCGTAGTTGTAGGGCTACGATGTATTGTCATGTTAGTGAAATCGACCACTGGGCAGAACCTTTGAAACTGTTTCCAGATCCATGACATTAGCTCATACATATCCTACCCCTTTCTATTTCTCTTTGATGAAATTTTAACGACATTTAAAAAACAAACAAGTACATTAGATAATGTTCCGTCGAACGACTCCTGGATGATGGACAGGGTTGGTATAAAGAATATCGAATAAAATCATGTCAAGAAATTCGTCATAATGGCCGTTGAAAGTACACTCTAAGAAATGACCTATTTTTACGGTAGAAAACCGGTATTCTTTAACGTAAGAAAATATTTACGGATGAAATGTAAATTTTTACGTCTTTTACGGGATTTTACCGTAAATGTGTGGAAAAAACGGGGAAGTTCCGTAAATTTTTAGCAAATAAGACAATTTGACACCACAGAAAATATATACTAAATATAAGATATATTT
>JXSR01S037166.1:15724-35638 GCA_000969725.1 Ophiothrix spiculata | reverse complement strand
CATTTAGTTGCCAGAGTACGGTCCTATCATATAGCGTGTTTGTAGTCACAAATATCAAATGCAAATGAAACAATAATTACCGTGTAAGAATACCAGGGCTTAATAAACCGCTCTGTTTCTACACAAAGGAAAATCCAATTATTTTGGGTTCATAATGTGTCTACAAGCTTTGTCAAAGAGGATGGAAAGTCTGAAGTGAGCGTGCTCATCCAGGTAGAAGGTCAGTAGAAATTGGTGAAGGTGTTTCTAGTTTATTCTTAAAGACTTAATTTTGCATTCAAATAAATGCCCATCAAAATTACTTTTTGCAAGCAGTCTTGGCAGTGATGTAACCAAATCTGACTGAGCATCAAGGGTGCAAAACACATCCCCCAGGTTGTCCTTATCTTTTCAAAATTCCTTTTTTTCTTCCAAGTTTTCCCTTTTTGTTCCCTTTCGGCCGTTGATTTTTTTTTTCCATTTTAGTCTTGATTATTTTTTTTTTCCAGGAAGAGACCTACCACTCCAAATTTGTGTCTGCTGTCCTGCATCCACAATTCTTGTTCAGAGCTAATATCTTAGAAATCATATGTCCTATGCCTACCTCTATGGGTGGGTGGGGCGGTGGCTGAACTATTTCTAGTACAATCATCATAATATTTATTATTTCCATGTCAAAAAAACAAAATATATAATCAAAAACACATGTTATTGAAACAAAATGATATGGGGGATGTGTTCCAAAGGCCAGAGGTAATCACAACCAACAATGAAATACAAAACAAAAATGTTTCATACAATTTACATAGCACATGTCAAAATAAATGTAACACAAATTTTAAAAAATAACCACACACACAGACAAACATAGAAAGTCGCTTCAAACAGAAAGAAATCAGTATTTTGATATAAGGTGACACAATTTGAGCATAAAATATGGTATTCCAGTACCTAATTTGCATAAATTTGTCCGCAGCATATCTATTGAGCATAAGGGCTATAGTAATAAAACTTGGTGACATGAAGGGCTGCACAACTTTTTGTGGTTTGTGTCAAATACTTAATGTACAAAAAGTCAACCCAAGGTTATCCAAAGTCATCTGCAGTAATTCAAGGTTACTTCAATAACTTTTAACCCTTTTGACAGGCATGGAGCACATAATTGGGAAGGACCAGGAGCATTGACATCCATGGCAGCCTTAGAAGCACTACAGCAGGTAAAGGACAAGTCACATTTGAGGATTAACATTTTTCATTAAAGAGTCAGCAAAGATCATCCTTAGCAAAAGAATTAGGTCTAGCCCGTTAGTATAGTTAATGGGTACCTGATATGGAAATTGCGGCTTCTCAGCCGCAACCAGCTGATATGTAGTTGGTCTATGGTCAAACTAGCAGCCAGGTAGCTTCTATAGATTGGTTTTATGTTATTTGGAGAAAATGAAAACTTAGTACAACATGTTTTGTTTTGATTTTCCTTTCCTACAATTTGCTTATTTATTAACTGCATGAAGTGAATTAACTGCCCTTTTGGAAACAAAATTTATGGACCTTATTTTAGTAAAATATTTTCTCATGCCAAGTGGTAATGAAAATAGAAAACCTCATCAAAATTGCATAATACATTTAATACACTTGTTCTTCAAAATGGCCAACTTTTTTGTATCTGTATTTTGAGTAAAATCACCAATTATACATTACAACAAAAAGTAGCTCAAGTTACTTTTAATCTGCTCATTATTGAGGTTGATTTTATTGGCATTGATTTAATTAAAGATGATGCCAACATCAATTTTCATGGCCTAAAACTTTTTAACATTTTGGTCATTAAAAGAAATTAGCATGCCTTTTCAAATTTATAGAAATTTCCGTAAAATAATGAAGGCTGTAACTTTGAATTCTCGTATGCATGAAACATGGAATTGCTATGACTATGTGTGGTTTATATACCTTTACTATCTTATTCAAATTAAAACACAGTATGCACAATATATCAAAGAAAGGGATTGACACAAAATCAGTTTAGCTGCAAAGATAATTTTTTGTATACGTTGTCATTCACCTACAATGTAATGTTTCATGCCAGGAAGTAACATGGAACAGTCTCAATTGACCAATCAGAAGACAGGATTCTAGTCTTTTACATCAGTGCATCCAACAGAATGGTACAATAATGTTTTCCACTGTTGTTTTTTAGTTTTTCTGAAGCTAGTTTGCTAGTATTAAAAGAGAATCTCAAACACATTATTTAATTATTCAAAACATTTTGCATGTTTTTCTCCCAATCAAGCTTACCCATGAGTTGCAGTGGATACAAAACAAAGCAGACGCGGGGCGTGTCATTTTTGCAGGTCATTCCATGGGAGGTCACGGAGCATGGCATCTAGCAACTCACTATCCTGACCGAGCCCTTGCTGTCATTTCATTGGCTGGTTGGATCAAAAAAGAAGAATATGGAGACAGCAACATTTGGTTTAGGTAAGGTCGTTTTGATGTTTGTATATACTGTAACAGCAATGACTCTAAGATAACAATAACAGCAACAACAACAATAACAACAAGAATGACAGCAGTTGAACTTCCCACTGTATTTTTGTGAGAAGATATTTTCGTGATTTTAGCTCTTACATTTCAAGAGTTTTTGACATTGCCCAAATAGAGGCACATCATATGAACATAATACTTGCCTCATATTTACTGTCTACATCCATTGTGATTCAGCTGGCTAAATGATCAAACTTCTTAATTCAACAACTTTACACCCACAGATTTACCATGACTTTGTTTGTTAGGTATTTTGGTACATATTTTTGCAATAACTTTGAATGAAAAATGGATAAAATTATTATATTTTGCATTTTTTTTTTGTGTGTGTGTGTATGAGGATTGGTTTGCAAACTTTTTGAAAGTAAAAAGCTCACCAAAATTTCAACTTTTACATTAACCCCTTCAAAGATATGATGTATCATATTCTCTAGTGAAATCAGCCTCTGATATGTTTGTTTTATTTTTTGCTTTAGACATGATATAAGCACCAGCCATACTGATCCTGCCGTCAAAGCCATATTAGAGGTAAGGATTTGTATATGTGACTATTGATCACAAACCTCCAGTAAAGTCAGCATTTTGTTGTTTGGAGCTACAGTACAAAATACACATCATCATCATGCTTCAGCTGTGGAGCAGGCGACTTCAAGATTTCTCCAAGCACATCGATCTACGGCAATTGTGGCAATTTGGTCAGCTGACAACTTATGATTGTCATACCCTAACAGATGTTTGATATAAGATGAGTAAGAGGTACGAGGACGCCCAGGTCTTCTCTTGCCATGTGGTGGAATGTAGATGGCATAAAGTCTGACAGGCTCATCCTCTGGGAGACAAATGATTTGCCCCAGGAAACTCAGTTGCCACCTCCTCACGCAGTGCACAAGGGGCTCAGTGTACAAAATACACACTTAAGTTGTACATGTATTCTGACAAAATTGTGATTTTTGCTTGAAATGTTCAGCCCTTCTTAAAGTTCTTGCAAAGTATCAGCTTCCAATTCAAGTCAAAGCATCTGCAAGGTAACATTTGTAAAGATAGTCGTATTGGAAATGTGCATAAAATGAAAACAATCAAGAACATTTTGTCAATTTAAGGTACTCAGAAATGTCATGATTGAAGAATCTCAACTACAATTTGGGAGCAAGAGTCATTTTAAAGCTGAATACGTTGTCATTTTGGACCTGCAGTATAAACAAATAATTGACCAGAGGCCGACTGTACTGGAGGGTTGTCGTGGATGGTCACATTTAATCTCAATTATATTCCATACATGTAAGTGATTTAAAACATGTGGCCTGACTTTTAGTAAGGAAATCGGGAACAGCCTGATATTTCTTTGAATGTTTCTTACTTTCAATAGCTGTTTATTCAAAAGTATTTTTTTTTTAAATCATGGCTGAAATCATTTTCCTGGAGTGATTTCTAAACTATGATTATGCCCAAAGCAGAGCCTAGGACTTAGTCATAGTTTTAGGCCAAGAATGACCGAGATCGCTTACAGTACAAAACCTTGAAAGAAGACATATCCCAAAACCAGTATCACATCCTCATTCTCTGTCTTCCAAGTCCAGACATCAAAGAGAATGGGATGTTCAACCAGGGCATCATATCTGTCCCTATTTCTACTTTATTAGATTCCAAGTGATGCTGTATGCCATATTTTGTTCTTCATGCTATTAGTATGTTCCTTGTCCTTGAGTCTTGGCTGCCAGAATAGGTACCAGTTGACTTGGGTTTTTTTGAGTGTATTTTTTGTTAATTCTTAATAGTTTTCATTTTAATATGTTGTGTACATGTTGAATAAAGATGATTCATTTGTAATTCTGCAGGCATGCATTTCAGAGAATGATGCTGATAGGCACGTGTCCCATTTAAAGGTATGTTCATGTTGTAATCATAGATTTAGAGGGGAGATATCAGACTCTGTATACCAGTCTGTGCAATAGCCTCGTCAGACATGGAGCTCAAATTGGGGGTATTCGGGTGCATTCGGTTCCTGCCAAAATCAACATCGGGCACAGAGATTCGGTTGCGCCCTCAGAAAACTTATGCAAATGATACCTCATACTACACGCATAGCGTATGTGGAGGTTTTCAGTATTTGCATGTAATGGCTAGATGCAATGCATCATCGGCAAAAAAATCTGATTACCCCCAATTTGATCCCCATGCTTGAATAAAACTGGCGCCTAGTTAGGTATCTCCCCTCTAAATCTATGGTTGTATAATGAAATGTGTAGTAAATGCTGTGATGGCAGGTGTCAATCCATCATTTTTGGAAAAGTTATTGCTCTGTAGCTTATTTTCTGAAATTTAAATCCATATGAAAGTATACTTTTCTAAAAGCAAATTGACATGCTGAATATGATAGTTATCATTGTTTTTGACAAAAATGTATTGTTTTGACCCTGGGGTCAAAATATGAATTTTTCACACCAGAAATTTCTCAAAAGCCGAAGTAAAATTTGCTTCAGTAAAATTTCGAGCCATTGTACTTTTTGGAATCTTAAAACAATTGTCAATGATTGATTATAACATTTTTTGATATTTATCTTACTTTTGTCAAAATCAAGATTTTTGGGCAAAAATGGCCACTTTGGGGACGAAAATTGCCACTCTTGACATGTTTTTGGTGATGTCTCTAAATTGAGATAAATATGAAAAATTTCAGAAAGTTGTTCCTGGCAGAAAATTATCCTGGACTCAATATTTTAAATAAGTACAAAAGTTCAAGTTTTTCTTTGTTATTGGTGCCAATTAAAAATACGTATTTTGGACCAAAATTATACATTTGGGTAAAAAAGAAAACAAACAAACATCGTGTTCAGCATGTAAATCTGCTTTTGAACATTTTACTTCTGATTTATTTAACATTAGCATCTCTCCGGTTTTTGCAAACAATCATTTTTCTACACGTAACCATTTTTTGGGACACTGGTATTATTGAACATACACATTTGAGAATGTTGCATATGGGGTATTGATCCTGTTGTTTCAGTTCAACAATCTGAAGTTATACGCTAATGAGAGAACTGAGGCGGGCCCAAGCCCCACTCGTAAGGGGGGTGCTCTGCACGCACACCATTCCTCTTTTGTACTTCTCAATGTTGTCAAGTAAATATGCCAGAAAGTGTCATTTTTGACCAGATTCTTGGTGTGGAAGATGATGAAATTGAAGATTTTTATGCTCAACTTCTAACATGTGTAGTTTTACTAATTTCAATGAGAAGCCTAGCTGAGAAAGCCTTAATTAACATGATTAAGTCTGTGCAAAGAAGTCTTTGAAAATTCTTGGAAAAGATGACTTAAAAGTCATAAAAGTCTTTTAATTCACTCTGGTCTTGACACTCAGAACATTGTGTATGTTTTCATGAAGCTGGAAAAATGTCTTTTAGGCCAAGTTCTTCCTATGCCACACAGCTTGGGAAGTATATTATACAAGAACCTTATGTATGGTGCATAGGGGAGAGGGAACTTATATTTGTGCCTGGTTAACCACCTCTGCTTGCAACAGTCTGAAAGATTTCAAAGTGGACCCAATGTGAGATCAATAATTTGTTAAATGAAACGCTATCTATTACAAAAAACTCGAGTGAAAATGTAACTGTATACCATTTTTGACAACTAATAAGTGCTACTTGGTATTTGAAGCATGTTTATTTCACAATTTGAACACCATTATCATCAAGCCAACCATCCTTCTTGAGTTTTTTCTGGGTCTATCAAAGATTGAAAATTTGACACCCTATGTGAGACTTACCAAGTAACAAGTTGATTTTGATACCCTATATTGCTAGTCTTGAGATCTGTCCAGCTTGAAATATTTTAGGCCACACTAATTGAATTGATTGTCTCAAAGCTCATCTAAATTTAAAAACCTAATACCGAATGTGTTTTCTTGTAGTAAATTTTGTCCAACTATACCAGGCGTTACACTTGCAATTTGTGCCATTCATTTTCCATCCATTGATATTTACTTAGGCTGTTTTGATCCACAGGACACGATTTGTGATCTTCGATGGGGTTTTATTTGACAAAATCGAAAAATAAAAAAAATATTTAGAAGAACAATTCAAATTCTACAATTTTGCGATGTTAATGCGCATGTTTAAAGTAACGCAATATTTTTTAACTTTTTAACTTGATAAACGTTTTGTTTTTATTCAATATGAAGAACCCATTTGAACCCATGACTTAAGGATACCACTCTTTATAAGCGACCTTACATAACCACCAGATCATGAAAGAATAGGCTGCCAGAAATCAGATTTTAATCTTTGAAAAACTTAGCGGAATAAATGTTTCACACATATTGAACACACAGTGATTAATATAAATACAATCTATACAATCGATAGCGAACCATGTGTGTGACTAAGATGTCCCTATGCAAATCTTAATTACGAAATGATATATTGTGTCCAGGTCTTGCATTTTTTGGCACTCAGGTAGTTACCCGGTCAGAATACCTGGAAGTTACCCCATCCCCCAACCTCATATAAGATACATGGATCTGCATGTTGATCACTAACAAGATGGATTAAGACCCCCCTAAGATTTTTCCCGCTGCATAAAAACGCAAAAAACCCCGACCCCACGCATTTGGGTAACCTCTTTTACATACTTTGCAGTCATTTTGATAAAATTAGAGGGTACCACTTAAAGTGGGTTAGGGTAGGCCTTCAAAGTTAGGGAAACCTTTTACTTGCAAATTTTAAGTTACTTGAAACTTTGCATATGTTCATCAACCCATACATGTTAATGAAAACTGCATAGCTTGTCTCCTTCTACTACAGGTCACAAAAAACTTATTGAACACCTCTCACATCATACTGAAAAAAAAACCACAGAAAAGGTTCATTTCATTCATAAATAGTCATGCAATATGCAGTCATTGTTTAGGGTAGCAATAATTCAAAATAAATGTTTGGTTTTTTGGCTAGTAAACAAAATATGTGATAACTAGGGGTATACTATTTCGTTAACATTTATATATCAGTTCGGCGGAACTCACAATTCGGATACTCCGTATCATAATTCTGATACCCGTATCCGAATTTGGATTAAAAACAGCAAAAACGGGATATCAGCTGAAATTAATATTCAGCTTCACCGCGCACCATACAGTATGTATAAAAGTCAATAACATTATCATCATTTGTCATCTAAATTCTATCAAAGTATTGGCCAAATTATTTTGCCTTCTGTGATAAGTAGCTATCAGGACATTTTTCGAAGCTGTTCCGCTGGAATTGCACAGATGAAAATGACATTTATCATAAATGCAAGAAAGATGTTCTACATGTACTCAACAGCTTGCGCTATCGATTTGTTTCCTGCGCCACAACAGGAGTATCAGAATTCAGATACCCATCCATATCCTTATTCGGATACGGGTATCACAATTTGGATACAAAATGTGCGTGGGTATCCGAATTCGGATACGTGTCCGAATTGTGAGTTCCGCCGAACTGATATGATTAGGGAATGTTTTTGAACCCATAGGGTACAGGTTTTGGGAAGGAATTAAAAAATTCTCAGTTTAAGTTATAAAATACTTGACATAATTGTTAATCGTTTGGATTAGCTTTTTGAGTCAATCACAATCTTAGTTGAGGGTCAATTCTCACAGGACATTCTCAAGCATGATACCTGCCTTAGCATACAGACACCCCCTTCCCAGGTTTATCTATCTACTATGGATTCAGTTTATTACATGTTATCCAATCTATTAGTTATTTGGAAGCTATAGAAATGTCTATGATAAGCTTACTACCATGAGTGAGGAAAACAAGTTTGCATGTGGTCTATAGTATTAAGGCGTCATGAAGTTCGACAAATACCCCACCTTAGCATACATACACCCCTTCCAAGGTATATCTACTATGGATTCAGTTTATTATGTTATCCAACCTATTAGTTATGTGGAAGCTATAGAAATGTCTCTGATAAGTTTATTACCGTGAGTGAGGAAAACAAGTTTGCATGTGGTATATAGTATTAAGGTTTCATGAAGTTCGACAAATACCCACCTTAGCATACAAACACCCCCTTCCAAGGTATATCTACT
Source organism: Ophiothrix spiculata (assembly GCA_000969725.1). NCBI lineage: Eukaryota > Metazoa > Echinodermata > Ophiuroidea > Amphilepidida > Ophiotrichidae > Ophiothrix > Ophiothrix spiculata. Next base: position 27,042 of record JXSR01S037166.1, on the reverse strand, counting down.
ATGGATTCAGTTTATTATGTAATCCAACCTATTAGTTATGTGGAAGCTATAGAAATGTCTCTGATAAGCTTACTACCGTGAGTGAGGAAAACAAGTTTGCTTGTGGTCTATAGTATTAAGGCTTCATAGTTCGACAAATACCCCTTTGTTAAGGGTTAAGGTTATGTTCTGTGTCACACATCATGGGAAACCCAATAAGCTGGACAAGTAACTCAAGTGTTGTGTTTTGAAGTTTTATGTTTCCTAAAGAAATATATGGTTGAATATGGCTTAAAATTTGTTGGCTGACAGGAGGGAACATTCTAAGTATTGCCAAATTGCCTGTTATGAAGACTAATTTCTAAAAGCCATTATTGGCTTAAATATGCTTCCTGGCAATTGTTTTGAAAACAGCAACTAATTTAGTTACAAAAAGTAGTAATTGCCATCCTGTCAAGCAAATTATGTAATTTCTGTGTCAAATTGGTAAGATGTGGTGAAAAGCTGCTTTTCTATGGAGATAGTAATACAGTAGAAACTCATTATAACGAAGTTGCTGGGGACAGACAAATTACGTCTTTATATCCAAAATTTCGTTATATCAGGGTTTTTAAAACAATAAAAAACAAAAAAATTAGTAAAATGGTATAGGAAAATTACTACTTTATAACAGGGTTTTTCTTATATCAGATTTCGTTATAATGAGTTTCTACTGTATTGAATTTTTTATCAGCTTACATTTTAATGTTACATATGGTGATGCATTTTAACATTGAATTCACCATAAGTAGGGCTACAATGCATCATGAAACTGTAAAATTTTACAAACAATTTCAATGGGATGATTAACTTTTCGGATATTTTTATTTTATTTGTGTGCCAGGGTATTCCTGTATTGTCTAGGATTGGGGTGCAAGATCATACGGTGCATCCATTTTTTGTAAGGTAAAGTATTAGAGCTTCCCATTCATCCCCCAAATAAGCAGCAAATACCTATCGGTATTCCCTGCACATTTGCTACATGGGTACTTATAACTGCAAGTACAGGGTTAGTACGGGTCCTTAAAAGCCCTTAAATTTTATTTTACATTTTCCAGGCCTTGAAAGTCCTTAAAAAACAAAGTCCTTGAGAGACCTTGAATTGTTGAAAAGTCCTTTAAAGTCTTCAAATTTTGTAAGTGAAAAAGTGTACTAACCATGAAGTAGCAGCTAGCTGGTAGGTTTGTTCTAGCTTAGCAGGAAAGTAGCAGCTAGCTGGTATAGTATGAAAGCAGCAGCTAGCTGGTATGTTCGTTCTAGCTTAGTAGGAAAGTAGCAGCTAGACGGTAAGTTGTTGTTAGCATATTAAGAATGTATCAGGCAGATGGTAGGTTCATGCTAGCTTAGCAGCAAATTAGCAGCTAGCTGGTAGGTTCTTGTTAGCATAGCCAGAAGACAGCAGCTAGCAACTAGGTTCATGCTACCTTAGCAGGACAGTAGCAGCTAGCTGGTAGGTTCTTGTTCGCATAGCCAGAAGACAGCAGCTAGCGACTAGGTTCATGCTACCTTAGCAGGACAGTAGCAGCTAGCTGGTAGGTTCTTGTTAGCATAGCCAGAAGACAGCAGCTAGCGACTAGGTTCATGCTACCTTAGCAGGACAGTAGCAGATAGCTGGTAGGTTCTTGTTAGGTTAGCATAGCCAGAAGACAGCAGCTAGCGACTAGGTTCATGCTAGCTTAGCAGGAAAGTAGCAGCTAGCTGGTAGGTTCTTGTTAGCATAGCCAGAAGACAGCAGCTAGCGACTAGGTTGATGCTACCTTAGCAGGCAGTGGCGTAGCTAGAGGGGGGGCCGTGGCCCCCCCCATTAATGACCCGTTCGTCGGTTAAAAAAAGCGCCCGTCGGTAAAGTTGAGCCGACCGTCCGCAGGCCGGGCGGCGATACAGAACTCAATACAATTCTGTCGGTTCAACTTCATATTGTGGCCCCCCAGTTTCGAAATTCTGGCTACGCCACTGTTAGCAGGACAGTAGCAGATAGCTGGTAAGTTATTAGCAAGTAGGAAAGTGGCAACAAACTCAGCTTGTAAAAGACAACTAGCTGGAAGGTATCTGCAAGCTAGGTCTACAAAAGCACCTTGTATTTACCATTTTTTCTTTGACACATTTGTTTTTGTTTTTTGCAGGAGAATGTACCGCTTACTGCAAGAACAAGGTATCAATGTAACTTATTCAGAACTGCCTGGTAAAGAACACTGGTGGTGGGACACGTGGTAAGTATTATGTAGAATTAAAGTATTTTTGTCCCCCTGGCTTAGCCAAGAAAGGGGGATATTGTGAAAGTGCAAGGCATGTTGTATGAGTGTGAGTATTCCCCCTGGTAAAAACCGAGTACAATTCTAGTACAATATTCCTGAGCTGCACATTTGGAACATCATTCTAGTACAGTTTTAGTACAATTCTGCTTCAAAAATTTGTACTAAAATTGTACTAAAATTGTACTAGAATGATGTTTCAAATGTGCAGCCGAGGAATGTTGTACTAGAATCGTACTTGATTTTTTTCCAGGACCGGTTGGGCCAAGTAAATTAGTTTCTGCTTTATCTTGTAAAGCATGTGGCCTACACTCATAATATTTAGTTAGTGGGTAAGGCTTGGGCCAAAGTTTTCCTTTGTGCATTTTAAGCTTAAAATATGCTAATTAACTACCTAATTTGCATATTTCATGCAAAAATTAACAATTTGTTTATCTTCCGTACCGTTAGGCATACTTTGTGATTTACAGTGAGTGGGTAGCCCAAGGCCTTATGAAGTACAAAAATGGTTTTGTTGGCATGTCTTCTGAACTGAACAACCACATTTCATGGAATTTAGCAATTATGAAATGATGTTAAAGACTTGGTCACACTGTAATAATAATGATAAATCCTGGTCACACAGAAAGTCAATAAGCTCAATTGTTTTATTGACTGCAGCAAATTGAGGAGCTTTCATGTGATATATTACAGAAAAAGTGCAGATAAAATAGGCACATGGTCCAATTAAAATGATTGTGACAGCTTTTGATGGTAGTTGCATATAATTCAGTACTTAGTCTTTGAGACCATTATTTTATTGTTTGTATGTAGTTTCATTTTGAGGTATTTGTTCAGATCTTCATGGTTTCCCCTCTAATTTTGATTACAATGTGACTACCAATAATTTGTTGTATGTAGTATCATTTTGAGATATTTTTTTAATTCTTATGGTTCTCCCTCTAATTCTGATTGCAATAGGACTACCAATGATGGCGGGGCTGTAAATGACCCCCAGTTGAGGGCATTCACCAACCAAGTAGCCCAAGGATCCTCCTCCTCCCTTGAGTCATGTGATGCTGATGGCTTGGATTGCACTGAAAACTATCCACTCAAGTATTCTGGGATTGAAAAGCTAGAGGATTCTGGGAAGTGGACTTTGACAGTTATAAATCCAGCTCTTGGTGAAGGGTTGTTGGGAGTGCAAGTCTTACAGCAGCAGATTCCATTTAGAACTAGTAAAATTGAGGTAAGTCATGTCAAAGGTTGAGATTGATTGATTGCTTTCTCTTAGATTGTTTTTAGATATAAATAGAAAATATTGCAACATACCAATGATTTATATGTGATTAAAAAGGCGGCAGCTCTATAATCCTTGACGTACAAAGCAAGCAGCCGATTAATGCACTTAAACCAATATGACCAGACAGGAAATAAATTAGTCCATATTTTTTGAATCATGACAGCATACCCAATCTTGCTGAATATTCAAATGAACTTGTGCTCAGGTTTGTCCATGTGGTAGCAACAAAAGTTAGTGCAAAATAATACCAAATTCATGAAAGATTTGTGCACAAAATATATTAACACGCAGTGATTTGGTCTCCAATCATTCCTAATCAATCTTTGCTAGTCTCTTTCAAAATACAAAAACACCACTTCACAATGTTGTTTAGGTTAGGTTTAGGGTTAGCATTAGGGTTAGTAGTTGTGAGCATTAGGGTTTGGGTTAGATTTTAGGGTTAGGTTACCGACATGTAACAATTTAATATAAATTTGTCAGAAAAAATCCAGTAATCTTCTTGCTACTTCGGCTAGTGACTTCATAATACAGAAGCTGTCATTTCGTCATCTTGTTCTCTCAAAAATCCTGCATGAATTTCATCACATTTTTTTAAGTTGAACATTGTCAATTACGTGTAATTTTAATTCAGCTTTACAGCTCCTAAAACATCAGTGTATACAGTGTGGCTCAATAATTATCACTTTCATTTGACCTTTTATTTTTGAAACTCATTGCATAAAGTGAAAAAATATATAATAATAATAACTATGGTTTTGCTTTTCATTGGTGAAAATCTTAGCAAAATCCTCTTAGGTTTGTTGAGAAATTTCATAAGTTTAGTCGATTTAAGGTAGCTTTAAAGGCCATGGCGTCCTGTACAAAATTTGTTCAAAATTTCACAGAATGATTAAGAAAACTTGTGTTCCACATTTTGATTTTTTCCGTCGAAGTGTTTTTGAGTTACGCTATTTTTTATTTTCCAATTTCCCATAGACTTTGTACACAGCATATTTGGCCACCATAAAAATTTCACCAAAATTGTCAAATTTCCGAAAAAGTACTATTTACAAAAGAATTTTTACTGTGGCAGTGGCTCACAAATGAAACCAATTTTTTCTTAATAATAATAATAATGTGGTTTTATAATGCGCACAAATCCACCAAAACTTAGCTCAAGGCGCAGTTACAAAAATCTTACACTACAACAAAATATATACAAAATACATGCATGACAAAGAATACAATTAAACAAACCCCAATTAATATACATCAGAGAAATGCTTGCTTCATGAGATGTGTTTTGAGTTTATGTTTAAATTCACCAAGTGATATGCTCGACTTGACATGATCAGGTAAGTTGTTCCAAAGATGTGGCGCCGCAACATAAAAAGCTCTATCTCCCCAGGAATGTTTAGATCGCGGTTCATGGAGCTAAGACATGTTACTTGATCGGAGTGTACGAGGAGGAATGTATGGTTCAAGGAGACAGCTGATGTAATCTGGTGCAAGCTCATGAAGTGACTTGTAAACAAGGAGTAACAATTTGTACACAATTCTGTAACTTACAGGCAACCAATGCAACTCGTTTAGCACTGGGGTGATATGACAAGATTTTCTTTTCAAAGTCACACGGCAAGCTGCAGAGTTTTGCATGCGCTGAGGACGAGCAATTTGTTCTTGAGGAAGACCAAAAAGAAGTTGCAAACTGATCACAGATTGTCATTAATTTTTTTTTTTTATTCATCGTTTATGTACATGATACTTGTAATGTTGGTAATTCCAGAATTTTATTGTAATAATTTCTAGAAACACTGAATAGCCCGATTTCTCAGAATTTTAATTCATTCTTCCCATACTTCAATTTTAAGAAACAAGTTGTCAAATGAAAGCTTATCAAATTTGCAACAATCTCTCGTTGGCTTTTAAAATAAGTGTTTCTAGAAAATTTAATAGGTGTTTGAAAATATGCTTATCATTTTTCTTGATAAAACACTTTATGGCAAAAAGCCCACGAGAGAATTTAGCTATTGTAATCTTTCACCAGCCCCTATAAGTTTGAATGTTATAGCTTATTCATGACATGAAAATTCAAAAAAAAAAAATTACATCAAGAAAGAGACCAGCCCCACCTTAAATAGAGACGGGGGGCGCGAACTTTCATCAATTTATGATTCTTCTGGAAATACCGTCATCTAGGACGCCATCTATGGCGAGATTCAGAGGAGGATCAGTTGGAACTCAGAATTAGAACGCTGAGGACGGTGATTGGTATCACTGAAATATACGTCATAAAAAGTAAGTGTTGTTGACCAGTTTTAAACCAATATTGAAAAAAATTGAAGTTTGATTTTTTAGAGAATTTTCAAAAAATAAAGAAAAACATTAGAAAAAGGCTGAATATTTTAAAACTTATCAAATGTTACCATTGAAGGGTTTTCTTTAAATAAAAATAGGTTTAGGTTCATATTCCTGAAAACTTTTCACTTTATAGCTAATTTCTGACATGTGTAAACAGCCGTTCAAGCTACCTTACCCCATTCCAAGTTATAGTTGATTATAGATATTTATTTCTGCAAGTTCCTGTGTATACAATTTGTCTATAAGAAGTATTTCTTCAATAAAATCATCTGAGTTTCTAGGTCTTAACAAATTCTTGAAAGTTTTTGCCAACTTTGCTTATTTATTTTTACAAAGTCAATTGGGTCATGCTTGTTTTTAAGTCAAGTTATTGATTCGATTAAGGGCTAAGCAGGAGACTACCTCTTAGAGACACTGAGAGAGGAATACTTTGCTGAAATTACATACTTGTAGACTTTGGTATACACGTTATTTTGTCATGTCGTCATTGCGTACAAAGCAGGAGATCAACTCTCCAGGAGACACACACAGGGGGGAACCATGTCAAACTCTGCGCCTTACACTGACGTCAAAGCTGTTTGGAAACTTGATGTTTGTAGTCTATTACGCCATGCTTGTTTGTCAAGTTATTGTCCCAATTCAGTGCTAAACAGGATACCACTCCCTCTTTCAGAATCCTGCTGAGTTGTGAATTGTCAAGCTTGTAGAGTAGGCTTCAGTATACACGTTATTTTATCATGTCGACATTGCGTACAAAGCAGGAAATCAACTCTCCAGGAGACACACACAGGGGGGAACCATGTCAAATTCTGCGCCTTACACTGACGTCAAAGCTGTTTGGAAACTTGATGTTTGTAGTCTATTATGCCATGCTTGTTTGTCAAGTTATTGTCCCAATTCAGTGCTAAACAGGATACCACTCCCTCTTTCAGACACCTGCTGAGTTGTGAATTGTCCAGCTTGTAGAGTAGACTTCGGTTTACACATTATTTTGTCATGTCTTCATTGCGTACAAAGCAGGAAATCAACTCTCCAGGAGACACACACAGGGGGGAACCATGTCAAACTCCACATCTGATACTGATGTCAAAGTTTTGGAAACTTGATATTTGTAGTCTATTACGCCATGCTTGTTTGTTAACTTATTGTTCCAATTCAATCCTAAACAGGATACCACTCCCTCTTTCAGACACCTGCTGAGTTGTGAATTGTCCTTGTAGTCTTCATTAGGCTCGTTATCTTGTCATATCGTCATCCTGATTGCCTACAAGGCAGGAAATCAACTCTCCAGGAGACACACAGGGGGAACCTTGTCAAACAACATGCTTGCCACTGACGTCAAATAAAAGTTGTTTGGTACCTTATGTTACCACCCTAATTCAGTAAGCAGGAAATTACCTCCTGGAGACACTTGTTGAGTTTGGAATAATGAAGGGGTGGGCGCAATATACAGGGGCGTAACCAGCTTTGACCGTCCGGGGGGGCAAGACTCAAGAACCTTCCCGATTTTTGTAGCGTAGCGCGCGCAAAAATATATGGACAAATTTGTTTATTTTAGCTAAAAAACGCCTATTTTTGGATGAAATAATGGTTTCTTTCTTTTTTCTTTTCTCTTTTCCCTTTTCTCTTCCTTCTTTTTCTTTCTTTTTCTCTTTTCCTTCGCCTTTTCCCTCTTCTTTGCCCTTTCTCTTCTTCTTCCTCCCTTTCTTCCCTTCCCATTTTTTTTGCTCTCCTTCCCGATTTTTTTGGGTCCGGGGGGCAAGCTGCCCCCCCGGACACCCCACTGATTACGCCCCTGGCAATATAGTGCTAACCCACACCTATTTTCTGACCACCTTTGTTCTGGTTTGAAACAGATGCATTTCAAACAAGTTATTACATAATTTTTCAGATTTTCGTGAAACTCGCACAGGATGATCATTGGGTAGAGGGGCTATGGGGTTGTTCACGATTTTGTGACCAAAGGTCATCGGGGGTCAAACAAGAGGGTTTTCAAAATTTCTTTAAAACGCTTCTGCGTCTACAGATTATGACTGATTTTGACGAAACTTAGGGTGGAGGCATTCCTAGGCAGGGCTATCTTCGGGGTGTTTAGGAATTTTTGATTGGAGGTTATTCAGGGGGTTGTTGGAGTCAAGAAAGGTCAAATTATTAAAATAAATGATCATTATCTGACCATAGGAAGGTGCTGGATTTATGGTTCTTGCATTGATAGATTGATAAAAAATAGAGATTGATGGCACCCTTTAACCCCAAAGGTCAAATTATTAAAAAAATGATCAAAAATCAGTTTCTGACTTGATAAAAATATACTGAAGATATTTGTGGTACCCAAAGTTCCAAGGTCAAAGGTCAAATTGTTAAAAAATAATCAAAAATCAGTATCTGACCATAGGAAGATGCTAGATTTATTTTACTTACATAGATAGATTGATAAAATATACTGAAGATATTTATGGCAATCTTGACCACAATGGTCAAAGTCCAAAGGTCAAATTCTCAAAATGCTCCAATTAGCTGGAAATTAGATATGTACATCCTGAGCAACATAAACACATTTTAAAAATTATCCGAGTTTATTAAAGGGGTCAAAGGTCAAATTCTCAAAATGCTCCTATTGGCTTAAAATTAGACTTGGATATACTTTAGGACATCCTGAGCAACATAAACACATGTCAAAAATTATCTGAGGTCATTAAGGGGGTCAAAAGGGGTCAAAGGTCAAATTCTCAAAATGCTCCGATTAGCTTGACATTAGATATGTACATCCTGAGCAACATAAACACATTTTAAAAATTATCCGAGTTTATTAAAGGGGTCAAAGGTCAAATTCTCAAAATGCTCCTATTGGCTTAAAATTAGATTTGGATATACTTTAGGACATCCTAAGCAACATAAACACATTTTAAAAATTATCCGAGGTCATTAATGGGGGTTTAAAGGGGGTCAAAAGGGGTCAAAGGTCAAATTCTCAAAATTGGCCTGAAATTCGATATGGATCTACTTTAGGACATCCTTTAAAGTCCTTTGATATCAGATCACAGCAGCTGTGTTCAGATCGCTTAAGAGCTCTAGTTCTTGTTGTCATTTTCTATATTTAAAAAAAACCAATGTACACCAATCAGGCATGAGAAAGTTCCGCGGATCAGCGGATTTCCACGGATTTGGGGGTCAAAACCTGACCCCTCTGAGATCAATGCAAATCCGGTGAGACATTTTTTTTTGGGGGGGGGTAGGGTAAGCCCATGATTCTCATACTAGTCGTGTGCAGCTCTAAACAATGTTTCTTAAAAAAATTTTTGCTGTAATTGACTGCCTCCCGATTTCCGAAAACTTCCGATAGAAACTACGACATCGCCAACTACGTAAAGTTTTGATTTTATGATTACAACATAAATGAATTTTTGGTGCAATTATAACATTAATTCAATTCAGATTTTGATTAACAGTTATCGGCACACAGACGTAGCTGTCCATAAATGCATGCAGTGGTATACAAATATAATATAAAAATAGAGAAGTCTGTGCATTTTTGGACTAACTCGTGCCTGTGAAAAAAGATGCTCAATCAAAATGTTCCCACTGTACTGAGAGACCTCTTGTGGTCGATCTGCCGTGCAAATGTCAATGTTCACAAAAAGTTTAGACACATGCGAGTGATAGTATGTACATCCCTGATCGACCCCTCAGAGGCTGCTTAGTACAAAAATGGTTTAGGGACGTGTGTTGAGCTGCTATAGTGTAACCCGCTGCTATAGTATAACCGCATTGTAATGAGCCGTAAGTGATGTGTGCACTTTTTACGGTCTATGATTTAGCACACCTAGTAGCCGTCTTTCGCGGTCGCAAATGAATTTCCTGTTCGTAGGTTAATCGGATTTGTTTTGCATTACATTTCATAATATTCAAATAATACAAATAATTTCATTTATAATATTAAAAGTCTGACACGCTTTTGTCCCGGATCGAGCAAAAGAAGTAAAACTAAGATGTAAAAACATCTGAAATATCTCATTTTGAATCTCTCACAATCAGTCACGAAAATATAAATGTGAGAGAGCTAAACACATTTTTAACCAATGTTAACACACAGGGTTGAGCTATAAGACTGCTATACCAAAGTATTCTAAGGTAGGCCTATATATGTGTAACCAGCTAACTAGTACCATAAAGCACCTGCTTATGCAATAAGCACATTCACACTTCGCTTCACAATTATTCCCATCCCTCATGGTCCTTTTAAAATAAATAAATAAATAAAGAGAGATAATCTTTTTTCTCATTTGTTGATAATCCACAATGTATTTGCCCCACTGCATAACACAAACATCAACCAACCAACCAAAAAAAAAAAACCCGCCTGCACAAAAGAGCCTAAGAGAACTGGTATGAGTGCCTAACTTTGTGAAAACGAGCAAAGTTACATTATAGCAGCGGGTTATACTTTAAAAGCTTAACAGCAAAAATGGGCAGCAAAATCAGGCTCTCTGGTAATTCACTAGGTCCCTTTTCTCTGGACAATTTGGTATTATGATGGGTCCTTTCAAAATTTTACAAAACTTGTTGCAATTTTTAGAACAATTTTACACATACTGTAGACAGTATATACTGCTAAAAGTGTGCAAATGTGGGCCACAAAATTGAGATTTTCAAATAAATTTGACTCAAAATTTTAGGAGATTTGGAACATGGGTGGATTTCCTTTTCTTGTAAATTGGTATTTGTATGGGTGGCTTTTCAAATTTCCCAGTAGCATTTCCCAACCCCAACCAAACTTGAGTAGCCCCCCAGGAAAGTTGCTGTGCTGCATGTAGAAGTGAAACCTTATGGCATCATTAAGCTATCACTTCAAGTCTGTGCTATGTTGATTCTGTAGTAGAAAACTTGGTAAGTATTCAGTAGTGCTTCTAACTATTAATTGAGACCAACTCAAATGAATCTGAGGAGGTATGTTTTTACTTATAAAATAAGGTTTTCAAGGACTTGTATAACCTACGCAATAGTGCAATCAAATCTAAGATTATTATTTCTAGTTTTACACAAGCAACTGCATGGTCATTATCAGGTAACAATGACTTGTGATAATGACTTGTGTATATGCTCTGCTTGCAATAATAGCGTGTATGCTTTAAAATGCAAGATTACGCATTGGAATTTGTTGATTGGACTTGCACCACTAAAAATAAATTTAAAAAAAATACTAATACAGGCTTTGAGTTTTGAAAATTGCAGGTGTGCTCAAAAACACACTCGGGTGAATGTTTAGGTGTGCTATGGTGTGTGCTATAAATTGCACTCGGGTGAATGCTTAGGTGTGCTATTACCCCAAGGGGGAGGGTGCTGACCAAGAAAAGTGATACTAGTGGTCCTTAAAAAATGGTTAAGTTCTAATATAGAAATGTAACCTTTGGACCAGTCGGTTACTA
>JXSR01S037161.1:18342-32665 GCA_000969725.1 Ophiothrix spiculata | reverse complement strand
CACCAGTAATTGGTCTTGATGATGTAACCAAATTATTGGGTTGCCGTTTGGTGATGATCTGGTCGTAGATCCTGTCTAACTTATAAGCCCCCTCGTCCTTGTTCATTGTGTCTTGGTTTTGGTTACGTCATCAAGACCAATTACTGGTGTTGCCAGCTTCTAGAAACACCTCAGACCAGAGTGACCAAGGTTCCTGAAAGGAGTTGACAATTTTCTGAGTAAGTACCATTTATATTGGATTCGTATTCTGAGAACTTTAACAAACTAAATGACTTTTATGAAGGATCCTGATGAATCTAATACAAGATATAACATAAAGTAACTTGACATGACAACATGTAACAAACAATATTAAAACCATAATAACATCTTTATTTCACAAAATAGTGAACAAAATATTTCAGAAAAGTGATATCTTGTAAACTAATATGTCAACCACCAATATACTCTGTTTTTACCCAGACTCTGGTTTCTACCATCATGAAAATATTCATAGATGTTCAGCCAGATAGTCTCATGATAATATTTATGGATGCTTGAGGCAACCGAGTCATAACCATAAAACTTGTTTCCTCATTGAAATATTTGCAAATATTTGTTGTGATCCATACATGGCTGACAGACAGTGAGTATCCACTTGGCGGTATTTGATCCTGTTCTGCACAATAGCAACATTCAGCTGTGGAACCCAACATCCCGCTATCGATATCAACTTTATCTTACTCCTTCATGTTGCTTTCTCAATATCAAATAAAAAAGCCTTGAAATCTACCCTTCCTAACATCCTTAAATTTCACCAAAGTATATCAAGCTGAGTGGCATGCCTGCAGAAATTCTCTTCATTTTGACTGATTTTGTTTCAACTTGCGTTCACCCTGCGATGTCGAGTTTCTTGTGCAAAGTAACCAAAGAATTTGATATTTGATAACTACTTTAATTTTGATATAAATCCAACAGGTTTTAAGAAAGAGAAGGGGGCATGAAAGTGAATCATGAATTGATTACATGGGATTGCCTTTTAGATAATAACCATCAATTTGATACTTTCTAAAAAGTATGGAAAAATATCTGGGCGTTCATTTCATGAGAAATGATACCGTATCATTTTGAGTCGTAGTCATAACAAAATCTAAATAAGCCGTCGCAAGTGCTGTAATGAATCGTAGTGGATGATGGAGAAGTTACAGGGGGCACTGAGAATAAGTGGGAAATGGGAGGACTCGAACAGATCAGGTATCCACTAAGAATGGAGGCTCACTTGGAGAAAATAGAGCTCAGGTTGGCGATGGCAGTATCATCTTCACACTGCTGACAATTAGACAGGAGATAGGATTGACAAAAGACAGTAGGGATGGGGCTATCTGTTACACGACTGTGCCGTAACATGGGAATAGCCATGAAATACGCTATAGTATCATTTTGCAGTTTTCTACAATGTGCTGCCGTAGTTGGAAGGTATGACCTGGATTGGGACTGAAAGAAATTAGGCCAGCGGTGAAAGTCGAGAAGGGGGCAAGAAATAATATCAGGATGTTTGTGTGCTGGGGAAACTAAATAGGACGATGATGTTTGTGGAAATAAGAGGAGGAAAAGAGAGATTGTGCTAAAATATGAAAGGATTTAGTTCATCTTGTTGGTGATATTTGTAAGAGGTGCATTTCATTGTGGATTTGCCTAGCGATATGTGAAGATGTATGGAGAAGTCTTGTGACTTTATTGTGGAAGTTTGTTTATCATTGGAGAAATAATACTGCAAGGGAACAGCTTTATTTGTTGGAGGAGAATGATTTGCCAGAACTCAAAAGGTAATTCGACTAAATTAGATTTGATTTTGGAATTATTAATTTTGACAAAAGAAGTTTTCAGGTTTTATCTGAATTTTTGAGCTCACAATCATGATCCCTTGAACTTGAACTTGATTTCTGAATGGTTTATTCTCAAAGTCACTTACTTTCATATGTTTTCAGACCATTTTGGAGCATTTGGCAAGAATTCATTGACTGTTTCAGGCTTTTTGACAAAATAATTTGCAACTCTGAATATTGATACACTAGCACAGTTGCTTGATTTAAAACCTTGGGCATGAAGATCATTAGAATTGATTAATTGGTTTATAATTCCGTATCAACTTTACTATATGTATACAGAGTTAAACACCAAGTACGTATTGGACTAACTGATCATCATGGTATGATTTTCAATTCCATTCATGTTAAAGACCATAAAATCTGCATAAATGCTTTAAAATTATTTTCTGAGAAATTTATGTGTATAAATTCCATTCATTGTCTGAAGTCAAAAAATAACCCAAATTACCCTATCAACTGGAACGAGCTATAGAAAACAGAGAGGGGTAATTTGTCGTGCTGTCTAGGTTATGGTCTCCTTGGTCTTAATTTTTGCAAGGGCAAGGTTGATACCATGGGAAGACATCCCATCATGCATTGCGCCCTAATGAAATGTGTTGTGCTCTGGCATAATGAGCGGAAAGTCGCGATTGAAGATTTTGAATAAATGGCGGCTAAAGTAAAAATATGGTGAAAAGATCAAATTTCGTTTTTTGACATAAAACACATTAATGTATAGGTTTTAATATATACCTGACGTTTTGAAGGTCAATTATGCCGGGAAGTGCAATTATTCACGGGTTATTGATTGCGTTTTGTTATTATACACTATAGTAATCAGTAACTTTAAAATCGATATGCGACAATTTGTTACTGCCAGATTTTGAGTGGACTGTCTTGTATTTCGATCTCTAAATGAAAATTGTAAAAAGGAAGTATGACATATTATATATCATTCGAAAGCTGAGGTTATAGAGAATTAGAATATGTCATAAACTCAATTTTGAAAATCGCGACTTTCCGCTCATTTTGCCAGAGCACCACACAAATGGTTTGTACAAGATCAAATGAAGTTGGTTGATATTATAGATCAACAGGTGTACACTGTATGCAGCATTTACCCAGTGAACCAACTTAACGTGACTGCCAAAGTGAATTATGAGCGAAGTTTCTTGCCCAAGGAAACCAGGAGTCGTGGTCCAACCTAAGGGCTCAGGACCCGGAACCTCTGTATATAATAGGATTCAAGTGCTTTAACCTCCTCGATCATTTTATTTCGAAGGTATTTTAGTGATTTCTGTAACATATTTCAGAGGAAACCATAGATTTACAGAGCAGATACCAGACTTTGTATACCAGCTCATGTAATGTATTTGCGTCCGCTCGGTTTGAGTTCTTTGCAACCAGTTCAATTACACTTCATAGTCAGGAAGCTAAGCAGATAACTGTAAAACACTTCAAATTTATTTATTTATTTATTTATTTATTTATTAAATTTATTTATTTATTTATTCTGGATATACAAGTTTTCAGGGTTTTTTTAGTGAGCAGGAGGAGGGGTTTTATACTCATGGAAAGTTTACTGTCAATACAAATTCCATTTTTTTTTCATATAAGATGTTTCATCTCACAAACAAATTTATTCAAGCAAAGTCAGCAAAATTTGATCTGCAGTGAAATTTAGTACATCTATACACACACCGGGTTCCAAAGATACAAGAGGACCTGAAAAACTGTCAAAAGAACTTTGATCTCCGGCAAGAAACTTTATTCAATAAAATCAATGTGAGCAGATCTAGGTAAAACTTTACAAGAAGTAGGGCATTTAACAGGCAGCATGGAACCCAACCACAGAGCTCGTATCAGGTGTGCTTCTCTTGGTATATTGCGTGCAAAACTGATAGCATCAAGGCAGTATCGGGTGATAACAGATATACTCAAATCAAATTGCAAATCAAAATTGCATGTACTTTTTTGAATATTTGAAAATATGATCAATATTAATAATTTATTTTAAAATTATTTTTGATCACCTACACAAGAATTAATGTCTGAATCAAATTGCAAATCAAAGTTGCATCTACTTTTTGAAAATTAGTTGATTTGCAAAAATATTGGTCTGGCTTTTTAAAATATGATTGATTAGAACTACAGATAAAATTATTACTTGAAAATGTAAAATGTGACCAAATGCATATTCCTCTTGTAAAATGAGATAGTAGAATACCTGCTTAATAAATTGGAAGTCACAGGTTGAATCCTTGTAAAGCATAAATTAAAGAAAGTACAGATAGGAAATAGGTCTATTTGCACCCTAAAAATTCGGCTAAGGCTTTTTGTTTTCCAACTCTCTACATTCTTTATGGGAAACTACATTCTTTATGGGAAAGAATAAACATTTGTATCACTAAATTTGTTGATTTTTAAAATCAAATTTTGATTATTTTTTAAAAATAAGACAGAATATCAACTTATATCACTGTAAATATGGTATTCAGGCCTCATACATCAGATATATCAGTACAGTACTATAGACCAAAATTAGGCCTAAAAAATAAATTGTTTGTTTGCCCTCCAGTTGAAAAATTGAAATTTTGGGTTGGTCGGTCGGTTGATCTTTTTTTTTTCTTTCTTTTTTTACTCTGCACATATATTTTTTTTTAAAGGATGATCTCATTTCATGGATTTTATCGCGAATACCAAGCAATGCAGGGCTTCATCAAAGATTGTGGGTCATTACTTAGAGAGTAAATATGCATTTTATACTACTAAATGTGACTTTATACTGCTAAATTTTACATTTTTTGTCAAAAAAATTAAGTTTTCATATTTTAGGTGTTTGAAGAAAAAAAACCTTAAAATACCTGACCCAAATTTTTGGCATTTTAGGGTCGGTCGCGGAGGGCAAACAAACATTTTTTTTAGGCCTTATAGACTTTGAAATATAGATATGAAAGATAACTCAGTTTTGTCTAACATATACTTCTTTTCAAATGATACCATCCTTGGAGTAAAGTAAAATAATTTTTTGTGTTTTATCATAATGTTGCAAAGAATAGCTAACGATATAATGACTAAAATGTTATTGTTTACAACCCCATTACCAGAAATGAACCTACAATCACAGGGTGAAATTGGTAGAAAACGTGCGTCACAAGGGGAGGAAAATGAAGCCGGTTTCCTGCTTCCGTGATTTGTTTTGGGACCAGTCTGAATGGCTTTGGACCTTTCACCCTATCCACTTCCCCATACTTGCTAGAAGTCCGCTTCCTGTCTGATTTGACACATAATGAAACCAGTCAACTACAATGTATGTTCTGTAATTTGTATAGATAGACATTTTGGAAGCATTGGTGTTACCCTCTAAGGGGCCGGGATGGGGCACTAACTGATGGTGATCAAGTTTATAGTAATTTCCATATATTCAAAGCTGATAGGGTTACTGTGTGCTTTATACTTGTTTAGATAAGGCCAAAAAAAGAAACAAGTTTGTTTCTGGTAACCCGCGCGCGTTTCTGCATATTTCCCGGATTAATTTTTTTAATTCATATTTCGTATCAAAAAATAAATTTTTAATTTTGATAAATAAAACAATTCTGTAAAAAAGCTTACTCATTGGTGCAAAGCGAGGGAAATACTGATACGCTAACCCGCTACCCCTCTTGTAGTTGCCTGCTCTATATAGCTGACTGATGAGGATGTCTTCTTTCCCTATGGGTGCTGCCCACAAAAAACACCATTTTGCCTGCGTTGGTAAAAAGATTGCCCATCACTGATTTGGGCACTTTGGTACATGAATTGTCCCATTCTTCTTGGTATTTTTTTTTAATGGGTGGCATGTTAAATTTCCTAGAGGCACATCCCTACCTAAACCAAATTTGAGAACCCCCAGACATAAATGGCAGGATATGGGGGAGGAAGTGTAAGGAAACAGAATGTATACGACTTAGGTTGTTGTTTGTTGCTAAGCGCTGTGAATTGTTAAATCATTTGATTGCTTGACCTCAAAAGATTAGTCTTTTTAGTTTATGTTCAGGGAAGTGTTGAGAATGTCAGGAAATATGATCCAACGCATTATTGCTATGATCGCAATATTGGGGTGGAGCTTACCTGTCGAATTGACCCCAGAGTTGTGGCGATATATGTATGTCAACTTCACCAGACGCTTTGGTGATATTATTGTATTGGAACTGAGATTTAAAGTCATGTTTTTCCACTTTTTTCCAGTTTCCCACTTTGGTTTGACGGGGAGGGAGGTTGCTGCTTTGACCTCAGAAACCATACCCATACAGATTTTCAAAAAACATTGACCTGCTGTACAAAATTTTGGGGACTCGCAACCATTTTGACTGAATTTTGCATGATTTTAAAAGTGAGCCATATTCAGAGATTTGGGAAGCAAAAGTGGGACACATGTTCAGGTATTTTTTTGTGAAAAACGAAACCTCTATAGAGTGGCATGATATCCCTGGAAAGGAGGAGGTAATAATGCCAGTGCTAAATTGTTTGAATTTCCAATGTGATCAAAAGTTACAGGGATGAGGAAATGTGTAGCAAAAGTACACAACTTAGGTTTGTCTCAGAAACCCACACGCATTGCTATGTGAAAATGAATTTACCCCGTAGAGCTACGCGCTGGTCTTTTGCTCTCCCTCTCTTTTTTAATCAAGAGTAATCCAGCAATCGACAACTGTCCTGGCTACTGTCACTTGCTGTTGCGAATTTACCTTGAATTTTACGAAGTTTTCGAAATGAATTTCCTGAAAGTGAACCCTTGTTTCTCTCTCGCAGGAGAATCATCCATTTAAAATATGTTTTTTTTTTAAGTTTGGAAATGCTTAGAAAGGTTCTTCAAAATACCAAGAATGGTTTTGTATTGCATTTTGGTTTACATTTTCAATGATTTTGAAACAGTTGGTTCTTGAGAGAACTATGAAAGGTTTTACTGGTAGGACAACTTACAAACCTTTAAGAACCTTAAGTTATTTCTTTTAAGTGTCTCTGCATATAAGATTTTGTCTCCTAACAATTAATTTTTACCCTTCTATATCTTAATGCCTCAAAATCTAATGTCACTGAAATCTTCTTCCCAAAAAAGAAAATCTGATACTAATGGCTGGTTTCATCCGATATTTACCGCCCATGCCAACCGCAGGAAATCAGCATGCAGGTCGGCAATACAATACCTGCGATATTTATAGATCATTGTTGATCCTTAGTAACGAGAAGGGTTTTGTTTTTTGTTTGCCTGATAAGTCATGGATTGCATTATCATAGTTCAATGTGCAACAGTGGGATGTGAATCGGAAGGGGAGGGGTTACTTTCATACAAAGGTACTACCACCTGCTATATTCACCCCTTTAAAATGTGGTCAATACTGGCTTTTATTGTGCATATCATCAGATTTTGTACCCTGATGACATATCTGTGTAAATTAATTGTCAAAATAAGATACCCTCAAAGGTTCAGTTATGATGAAACACTACTTAAAGCTAAGCTATAATTATAACCATGTGAATTTCACACAAATTTCAAAATTAACAATTGAAATTTTTTTATGTTTTTAGTCTCATCATAATTTTTAGTTCTGATTGTACCAAAGATCTTCAATACCAAAGATCTTCAATACCCTGAGCCATAAAGCTATTTTTACTGGCTTTTGAGCAAAATCCACTGGCTGAGATTCTGCTTTGCCTTGGGCTCATCTGAACATATCTCCTTTGCCATGGACACTTGCTGCCTAGAAACAGGGACATAGCCAAATATTTTAGTAAGGGGTTTCGATTCTGGGCGTATCATGTTCAAAACGAACCAGAATATCAGCCCAGGCATAGTCCATCTAGATGGACCTCACAAGCGAGCGCCTTAAGCATCACGCTTCACGTTCGCTTGCGAGGTCAATCTGGATGCTTCGCGTTCGCTTGCGAGGTCCATCTGGATAGACTACCCAGGCAAGAATCTTGACTGCCAGAGACACCCGTGACGGGGTATATGCTTTTTACAGGCTTCAAAACAAGGCCTTCATCACGAAAACTGTTTCCTCTCTTCTTTCCTTTCTCTTTTTTCTTTCATTCTCCCTTTTTTTAAGTTGAAAATTTCGCGTTTGATCATATCTTCCACACCACCTCTGGCAGCTCCTGGTCACAGGGTGATTTCAGGTCACAGGAATGATTGATGATGAAGGTATTGAGAAGCACAAACTATATATGTGTACCGCCGCGGCAAAAGGGTCCAGTTGTCGGCTCGTACATGTTGCTCCTTGTAGCATATCTAATGTATGGTATTTGTATACATCAGATATGCTACAATGGGCAACATGTAGGAGTCGACAACTGGACCCTTTTGCCGCGGCGGTACACATATATAAACCTTGGAAGTATGCAACAAACAATCAGACTCTGCTACAAGATCCACAGCACATTCCTTGTATTCTACAATATAGTGAACTGGTGGTTTTGTATTGTGTAAGAGACTAGCAATGATTTATTAGGATTGATAAAGACCAAATCACTGCGTTTTAATATTTTTGTACATGAATTGTTCATGAATTTTGGATTATTTGTGGCTAATTTTGTTGCTATCACATGGACAAACCTTGAAATAAGTTTATTTGAATATTCAGCACGATTAAGTACATCTTTTTTATTTGGAAAATATGGACTATTTTACTTCCCCTGTATGGTTATATTGGTTTTTGTGCATTAATCGGCTGCTTGTTGCATGCATCAAGATTTATAGAGTATATATCTTTTTGAAGATGTTGAATCCTTTGACTATTTTTTACTTCAGGTGGGCAGTTACAGAGTGACCCCCTAGGGATGTGACATACCTTACTCACATGTTTACCTGTATGTTGTTTCCAATTTGAGCGCTGTCTTTTGTCTCCAACTATTCGCTGTAACCTTGAACCCTTTCACGGAATCACCAGGACCCATAGCCCCTGGGGAATCATGTCTACCTATGAGACAGAATGATTGCTGCCATGAACTTTTTAAAACATTTTTTTTATTGAACTGATGCGCATTTGTGGTCTTTCAATGTCAAACCAGTCCTAGCTCTTTATTTTTCACTGCAAGTAAAATACGTAAATATTGCAATTTTAGGTCACATTTACGGCTTGTTTGAGATGAATAGTCACATTTATCATGCCAAATTATCATGAACCTAGAGTTTTTTTAAGACATATTTTAATCCATGTTAGAAAGCAGAAAATGACATATGTAGGCCTATAATATTATAATCTGAGTTCCTGAACGTATTAGATGAAGTCGTAAGAAATAGCGCTGCTTTACAAAACTTTGTTCCAAACTTCCCGAAAGATAAGCTTGATTATTATTATGCTTTTTTCCCAGAACTTGCAGGTAAAAAGCCATATATTTTTTACCAGACTTTAAATTAATACAGTCCCCTTCAATTTGATCCCCGTTCTGATCATGTTCCCCCTGTAAGTTATAATAGTGGTATCTACCCAAGGCCATCAGCCAGGTCTCAACTCGATATCCTTGCTAGTTGACACTCGCATCACATCCTCCCAGGAAATCGTCCACCATGTATATCGTTGCTAACTACGTGATATCAGTACCTCCCATGCCTAAACTAAAGTGCCAAAATGCCCTTGAACCCTTTCCCCTTAGCTACCACCAGGTATCCGCAACCATTTCCTGCAGGGCTGGCCTAAAGCTGTTAGCCAGCTAGGCCTTCCTTGCTATAACCCCAGATATCATTTTCACTTCCAACTGAGTTCAGTCGACTTCCATTTGATAGCATGTATTGTTTTACCCGACACGCCTTTCTGCCGATCTCACCGATATCACCGACTGTCCTTGCCATAGTCTTTACCCCTGTTTTTCTTTAGTTAGTTGCGGGGTTTTATTTCTATTAGTGACCTTCCTCGTGGAATACAATACCAGTTACCCGTCACAATATCGAAGTGGTTGCACATTGTTAGAGATCGTTTCGAAACTCCAGTTCTGATGTTCTTATGTAGTTGTGAAATCATAGGATTTATTTTGTCTTGTTGATGATCTAGTTTA
Organism: Ophiothrix spiculata; assembly: GCA_000969725.1. NCBI lineage: Eukaryota > Metazoa > Echinodermata > Ophiuroidea > Amphilepidida > Ophiotrichidae > Ophiothrix > Ophiothrix spiculata. Next base: position 22,784 of record JXSR01S037161.1, on the reverse strand, counting down.
TTGCAAAGGATATAATTGTTTTGAACTGTGAATAAACTTTTGAAGTTATTAAGCAGCAGGTAAGAAAATGACTTCATTAGTATTAACATTTATGTACACATTTTAAAAAAGTTGTGTTACTTGTAACTATGACATGACTTGTTGTCTGCTACCTATACCAAAAGATAAACATTTAAAAGACCAGTCTCAAAACAACACATTTTGCTCATTTTGAAATATGCAAATCAGGCTATTGCACTCATATACCAAAGACTGTATTTTAGAGTCGATGTCATAGCTCAACATATGAATTTCTTGTGTAAAGTTAAGAAATAGCACTCGATGTACAACTTTTTACGCTGAATGAGCAGCTGAAAACGACAGAAAAACAGTGATTTTTGGGCGTTTTTTAATTGGCGTTTTAGTTCTACTCATCCAAAATTCTATGCGCATAAACCATTTTAAAGCTTATTTTATAAGCTACCCTGTAGTATATTTTTTAAAAATTCACTAGGTATAACTTTGTCGTCATATGCTTTTTTTTATCCACCAAATAGCCCAATTTGTCTGTGTAAAAGTCGCGATTTTCTCTATTTGTCCATCTTTCGCTGGTCATAACATTTCTGCACTTCATGTCAGATTTAGTGCGCAAGCGCCATCATATAGGATAAGTTATTATCTTTCGAATTATGTATAGTTAATAATGGTGGGGCTAATTAAAGTATCGTCAATTTTACAAGAAGTTCGCCCTGTGCAGCGTTTATGACAAGCAGTCACTGGCCAGTGCTAATGTATTATGACTTGGTTCCAGTCCAGTGAACGCTCGCACATATTCGTTTTTGCTATTGTTGTACTAAGTCAATATATGTAATAAATGAAAATCAATTATGTCTCTCTTGTTCTGTGTGCAATAAAACTTCATAATTTAGTTGACAAATTCGTAGTGGAGAAATTCATATGCCCCTCTCAGTCCAACAAAATCCAACAAGCAAAATTCAAGAAATTTGCTTTTGAAGTCCAAATACGTCATAGATGGGGGAAAGTGCCATACTTGGTGGCTTGCCATAGGTGGACATAGGATTGGGATGCGAGACCTCGAATCCTGGGTGAAACAGGAAATGTTTGTATGACTTAACGATGACTTAGATAGTTTTCAAGCATTTGGGTGTATAAATTTGTTTTTAATTGTTGTCTTTTTGATGTTCTGTCTGAAATGTAAAATAAACTTTAATTTGATTAGATGCGCTTTTTTTGCCAAAATTGGAGGGGATGTACTAAATTGGCCTAAGATCCCATCCAAAAATTATGGGATAGGGTTAATGATTACCTTTATTGTAGAATTAAATTAGGAATCCCAAATCTAATTCCACAGTGAGAATTTGGGACATTTGTCAATATTTTCCATTTCAAAAATGTGAAAATTAAGGATATGTATACATATTATTTGTTTCACGTTAAGGTCAAAAAATTCTCATTTAGGAGGGATGGGGTGATTTATCATTTAAATGGTATTTTTTCAGGAGGGATTGGGTGATTTATCATTTAAATGGTATTTTTTCACATTTTAACACAAACATTTCTTTAAAAAAAAAAAAGGATGTGGTGGAATCTCATTTTGTTTTAAAGGGAAGAAAATGTAATGAACACATTTATAATTTCTATGCAAAAAGCAGAAATATTGAGCACACTTGAGCCAATTAAAATGGATTGTTCAGGACTTATTTTATTCACTTGCCCATAGAATTTTATAGTACCATATCTCATGAAGTGACTGCCTAAGGGAAACACAGCATTCAAATGACTCCTTTTGTTCCAATCGGTCGGTATCACAGTCATGGAGCGCTCCCGTCTGATTCACCGTGCGTCAAGGGGCAATACACTGTGATCGGGAAATTGTCATACATTTTGATGGCTAGGATTCTTTGATTAATGATGATGTTTTTCAATTATAAGACATATTTGAAATACAGAGAGATAGTTCAATTTTTATGTTATACCAAATGAATTAATTTTTGATTCCAGAATTTGGAATGACAAATTGTGAATTGATTGGTCAGTCTAGGGCCTAATGGTTCTCCTTGCCTACAAAGCTTGAACCTCCTTAGTGTTATGCTCAATATTGGAATTTATAAGCTTTCACTGTCAGATGATTGTGTACTTAATGAAGCATGATTTTTTTCAAAACTTTTCCTTTTCACATCAAAAATGTTTCCATTTTGAATTTCAGTTGAATCATTCTGATTATTTTTAACCATGGTAACCAATCGTGTATTTCAGCGGTTCCTTCATCTTACTGTGTAAATATAATTATGGTTACAGTTAGATACATAATATTCAAAAGAAACATTATGTAACTATAAACTTGAAAAATATGAGAGCTATTTTGTTACCAAAATCTCAAAAGTTTTAACAAAAGGGTTTACCGGTAATTAAAAATATTGGACCATAATATTATTTTGTGATCCGGGTCATATTTCGAGACTGTGGCCTATGTACGTGAATTGGAATATGCATGTAAAGTGAAATCAGAATGTATTTAAACATTACAAGAAGATTTAACAAAATATATTTATAGAAATGGCCAAATTCTGGTAAAGCAATATTTAAACACTACCAGAAGATTTAACAACATATTTTATAGGAAATGGCCAAATTTTGGTACAGCAATATTTAAACAGTACCAGAAGATTTAATAACATATTTTTATAGAAATGGCCAAATTTTGGTAAATCAATATTTAATCAATGTCAGAAGATTTAACAAAGCGTTTCCATAAAAATGGTGAGATTTTGGTAAAGCAATATTTAAACAACAACACCAAAGACTATCTATAGCTAGGATATTTTCCACAAAAATGACCAGCTTTTGGTAAAGCAATATTTAAACAACAACACCAAAGACTATCTATAGCTAGGAGTCACGTCTCAGACCAGTACTACTGCGACTTATCAGGGTATCAGGTATACAATAGACTGGACCCGCACATATTGAGATAGCCTGGTAGTACAAAGTTACATGTCAATAATGGCTCCGTTAGTATCGAGTTCTCTCCACTAAAAGCAGTCCACTTCCTGAATCCGAGTATCGGATTGCCAAGACGACTTAAACTAAACATATCCTATTCTGTGTGCAATCAAAAATGGCATCCACTCCAAGAGGAAATTTGGATTGTTGGTTAGAGAGATGGAATTCTGTCTTTTTTTACCTGTATACTCATTCTGTGATGATTGATTTTCCTTGAGTTATGATGAATTGTAGTTAATCATTTGATCAAAGGCAGCCTGTGATTATTAAAATGGGGTAGGGGCAAACTGGGGGGAAATGAAGCAATTCGGGAGGTAACATTGGCAGAAAATTACAAGAATATTTTTATTAAAATCAACATTAAAATTGTTGAAAACAAGGGGAAACTGATGTGAAATTTGTGTTAATAACTGCGATAAGGGAACCAGAGGCAAGGCTTGGGTGGAAGGGGCTTGTATTTTTAAAGCCTTCTTATCAGCCAATGATAGTTGTCCTTTGATATTTATTGGACCAATTACAGATTTTGTATTAAAGCTAGCTAAAGATCATTAATTTGATATGGCTATTTTTAAAGTACTACATAATTAGCCATTTCAAATTGTCAGCCAATCATAGCTGTCCTTAGATATTTATTTAACCAAATCACAGATTTTGTATCAAAATTTAATAGCAAAAGATCAACCATTTTATGTCACTATTTTTAAAAAGTTCTTTTGTAATTGACAACAAAATTACTCATTTCTCATAATCATCAGCCTATCATAGTTGTCCTTGTATTGAACCAATCACAGATGTTATGGCAAAAAATAACATGATGAATTGGTTGATGTGGATATTTTCAAAGCCCAAATTTAATTGGATATGAATTTTATTATTTCATGGAATCATCCAATCATCGTTGCTCTTACATTGCGATAAGTACACAGGAGGATATTGATGTTTCTGTCTTGATACAATCTCATGCTTGCACAGTTATATGGAAAAATATGGAACTAAAATAAGCTGAATTTTGTTTTTGTGTATAGAATTTCATATCATAAATATAACGTGCAGGTCATGTTTTGAACAAAATGGAAAGAAAAGAAACAGCATCCTCAGGTGTATTCTAAATGAAGTCATTTTGTGATCATTATGTCACTATGCAATAAAGCTAAGTGGGCATATCAGGTTACAGGTAAATAAATACACCCATGATACTGGTGGAAATGTTTGCAATTGTCTGGCTCGGCCGTGCCCCCTATCGGTTGGAGCCTGACGAAACATGACATGGCTAGCTCTAGCTCGTGTTTTCTTTCTTGTAAGGGTCCATTAGCAGTATGGAACTAGCATGACGCCTTGCTTGGTTGGCATGACTTAATACAATACAAGAAATTCACCAGTGATTTGTAACTCTTAACATAACAGCTCAAATTCGTCAGTTTACTTTCATAATTTCTATA
>JXSR01S037161.1:0-12678 GCA_000969725.1 Ophiothrix spiculata | reverse complement strand
GGGGGGGGGGACATTTTATGATTTATCCACCACCGTTTAATCAGGACACAAGTAAACACTGCAATTTCCAATATTCTCAGTTTCTCAGTGTCTTTTCATGCTAGGGAGACACCCCTTTAATTAATGCATATGCACTGTTATGATTAGCCTGGCTTTCCAAAGAATGTCGTAAATAAAAAAAAATAAAAAAAGACTCAATCAAAATTCATGTCAAATTCTGCAGTTTTTGTATTGACTTGCCAGATGATATAAGTGGCCCCAGTGACCATCTTTATTTCCAATTTGCCCCATATTTCTTGTCATCACATTTGTCTCTTCTCACATATACCATTCCAACTGACCAATGAATTATTTGATCGACTGGAAAAAGGAAACAGGGAAACTTGAAATAAACTGCCAATAACAATCAACTACCAAATATTGGGAAAAGTTTGATTTAAACCCTTACGAAAAACCAAAAACTAGGATTTGATTGTGCATGCTTATCTTGGGTATGAGACTATTCTCTAAAATAATGTATGAATGCTAAATGTCAAGGAAGAAGGGAAAGTCCAGTTTGTAAAATAGATTTAAATTTTGGAACCAACTATGCTTTAGGTCTCATCCAAAATTTAAAGGTTAAGCAGACGACGGTGGCCGCGTAATAAATTGCCTGTTTACCGGACTATTTACTCAGATTTGATGCGTAGTCATCCGTGGAACGCCCGTATATTTCAATGCGTAAATAAAAAGAAAGGTTGTTCTTTATAATAATCAGAATATCTTTTTAATTTTCTGGGGTCGAAGTCCCAACCCCAGCAGTTTTGAAATCTGCATATGTTTATACACTAAGTAAGGGCATATAATGAAATTTTTGAGCGTTAGTTAAAATTCAAATCTTTTGAATGGGAGTTTCAAAATCTGCTGACGTCACATCCTACCTCCCCTGAGGTTAATGCTGCTTTCATACTAATGGCGCTTTGCAGCTTTGTCGCTGCGTGACGTATATTTTTTGCAAAAACTTTCCGCTTCCGGTTGTCGTAGCGGCAAAGCTACATGTCGCTGAGGTAATCGATATCGGCAAAATTTTGTCGCACGACAAGAATTTTTGAGTTGAAATGAATTAAACTTTGGGAGCGACATGAAGCGGCAAAGCAGCAAAGCGACAAAACTGCAAAGCTACAAAAGTGTGAAAGGAAGCAAGCGGCATAGTTGCAAAGCTACAAAGCTGCAAAGCGACAATAAGTATGAAAGCAGCATAAGGTATGGTTAGGGTTAGGATCAAATCATAGTTAGTAAGTTAGGGTCGGGTCTAGGCTTAATCGGGTCATGGGTCAGGGGGAATTGTTTGATGGGACCTAAGCATACTTTGTCCAAGTTTTGCATTCAATTTGCTGATAAGACACAGTTTGACATTACAACTCTTATAGGGGCAGCGTGTTTTCTTGCCACTACTGATGCAAAAATCACAATTTTGCTTATTAGGGATTGAATTTGACAATAAAACTTTGTATGCTGCAATTAACAGCTAACTCTTTTAAAATGATACGAAATGTTTGGTAAAAAATGTAGGGTTGATGTGAAACTTGTCCCATGCCCCTCAAATGGAAATATCTACTATATTTTAGCTGTACTTTTTACTATGTGTGGCAAAGTTTGCCCCATTTTTTGTCATCACATTCGTCTCTTCTCACATATACCATTCCAACTGACCATTTTGTTTGACCATAGAATTTATCGTTTTCTTTCCATAACTGATTGGATTTATTTTACAGACCTTATGTATCATTTAACCGGAATGATAGATTGATAGCGTGATTGATTGTACGCTTGATTGACAATACTTGTCCGTCTTATGAAACTGAATCATACTGACAGTGTCATGTTAGATAGCATTGTGAGGGATAGTGCAGGCTCAGTGGTGTCACTATCAACTTGGGCTGTTAGTGCATCGGTATCGCAGCCAGCGATTGTTCCGTTTCATTTGCGTGCGGTGTGTTCAGGGAGACTTGCTTGCTCTAGACGGGATCTCTCTCGGGTAGCTTGTAGGATGCACATGAATAGTGAGTTGGTTTTTATGGATGGTTTGAATTTATGTGATATGGTGGTCGTGTGATGAAGATGACTGGTGAAATCAGCGGTGATTATTTATTTATTTGTTGTATTTAATGCACTATGTGTTTTCTTAAATGATTTTGAAACATTCTATGTCATGATATCTTTGAATGATGTGCAAGTTTGAAGGTATATGAGTTTGGTTACATTAACTTGGTTAACATGTTTTATAGGCATGGTTGTCATTTTTTGTGGGCATTTTGTGTGAGAGTATATGAGATAAATGTTATGACTGTTATTTAAATAATATGTGATGCGTTACATCAAAAGGTACAAGTTGTCTACCTTGGACAAAATTGAGATTTTTGTGTTACTTGTAAGAGGACAAAATAAGCTTTAAAATGATACATTGCTTGTGAAAATTGAAGTTTTAGTTTCGAAGTTATGATGAATAAAGACGGTTGTTTTCTTATTATTTTCTTTATAATTTACAAGCTTAATTGGCCTGTATCTCGAAACTTGCTTGGCCGACAACTTGTACCTTTTGATGTAACGCGTCACATATTTTCTACCATGTGCTGTAATACATTTTGCCAAGTTAAACAAAACTTTGAAAAAGCATCCAATGAAGAGGTATCCTACGTAACAGTTTTGTCAAATTTGATGTTCAGTCATTTTTATGTTTAAAAAATATCTGTTATAGTTTGAAATACACTGGCCATTAAAATATTTAGTACTTTCTAAACATTAATGCACAAATTCTTGTACTATTTTTCTTGACTCTGCTGATCTGTAAGCCCCCTTTTGATCTTGTGATTGTTTGTAAGGCATTTTATTTATTATGCAGTTGGATTATATTCAAATGCACTGCTATTGCAAAAACATTTGTGTAGGAAATTTCAAAAATAGATCGAAGGCTTGTTTCGTCCTAGACTGTTTACATTTACTGAATATTCAAGTTATGTACAAAATTTGTATGTCTATTGGTGCAGGATACAATAATCTTCAGTGTCCATTGCAAACTGACTATATATCATTGTGTTGCAGGGTTAAAGAAGCTTGGTCCGATTTTTCAAATTTTTGTTTTCAGTGTCATATGAAAGATGACCACTAAACAGGTTTAAGTTCCAAATTTCAGCTAAATCGGTCAAACTGTTTTCGTTTTATGGCCAATTTTGTGTTTTGGAGCTGCCTATTCGCTACTGTGTACAATTATTATGGATACCATAATTCGACACATTTTCACATGTATCTCCAAAATGGAACATAGCTGTGAAATTTCACAGGGGTTATGAGAAAAACATGAGCAATATTTTGGTACCAAAATCTCAAAAGTTAAAAAAAAAACATGTTCCTTTAATATTACATTCAAATTCCTTGACGATGTATTCATGGTATTATGTACTAAATTGGAATTTGCACTAAAGTTTGTGTTATAAACTATTATAGAAATTTACTTTATCCTGGGTAGCATTTTAAGATGGATTCCGACCATACTGATGGTTGATGGTACTTAGTTGTCAAGCACCGCCAAGCAATTCTTGCCAGTTGCTATTGTTTAGAACAATCACAACTGACCAGAACCATGGTTCTGGACGGTCAGCCGCTGAATGAATTTTGAAGCAATCTCCTAGCAATTCTTTGCAGGTCTACATATAACAGCAGGGCTCAACCACATAATTTTGTGATTGGCCACATATATGAGCATATCTTGTTAACAGCCAATCAGATTTGCAATTAGATAAGCATAGTTTATCAGCCAGTCAGACACCTTTTCAGCTAATTTTGTTAAATGTGTAGTTCATTCAATATCTATCAGGCTAATGTTAATATTCTTCTTTGTTTTTTTGCAGGTAACAACAACTCAGAGGACATCAAAGACAACATGGACCTAACCAAGAAAGGGAAGGAATCCCCTCCTCCCCCACCACCGCTATCTCCAGCAACACCCGCCACACCTCCATCAATAGCCTCCACACCTCCCGCAATGGCAGCCACACCTCCTACACCCACCCCCACCCCCACACAGACTGAAAACACATCTCTAATCAAACAATCAGGACTATTTGACGATTTCAAGAAATGTATCGCTGGATTTGATGAGTCTCCAGGATCTAACGGCTACGCTGATGTGTACAGTAAAGTTGAAGAACTAAAACGAAATGCAAAAGCCGTTAGAAATGCATCGGATGGGGCAACTATCAATGGCATAGCCAAAAAAACTGATTTGTCTTTTCAAGAAGTGACTAGGTATAACATAATGACTGGTGCCATTATACAATGCCATGAGCAAGCTAACTTTTACGCGCAGGCAAGCCGTCATGCCGAGCAAGTTGCCACGGCGGCTAGTAGCAATCCAAATGAAGGACCGTTTCTGAGATCGCTACTTCAGAAAAGGTCTGGGGAGACTGGCGATGGTGAGACAAGTTCCGTCGGTAGTCCTAGCCAAGCTACCGATGCTGATACTCAAGATAAATGCTACTCTTGTAAAGTTTGTAAGAAGACATTTATGTCCAAGTCTAGCTTCAGAAAGCATCATTGTTATCCTTCTAATGATGGTGAACCCCAGGTTCAACCAGATCCTTTGAAACAAATGCTTCCTCCACAACGTACCGCCGTTCAAATTAAACAAGAGATTCCCGAAGGACAAGTACCCAATGGAATTGCTCCATCTCAACCAATGCCAACATTTTTTGTCAAGACTGAGAACAATGTCCCACCCCAACTGCCGCCAATGTTACCAAATCAGCCGTTTGCAACTCCTGGTGCCCCTGCAGGTGAAGAAGGCGAGGAAACCTTCAATTGTCCCGTCTGTAGTATGACATTCAAACATTCCAGTCATCTGATGCGCCATCGTCGCACACACACCAACGAACGGCCGTTTGAATGTACGGATTGTCATCAAGCATTCCGTCGTAAGTGTCACTTGAAGCGTCATTGGCAGCGGATACATAGCGGGGAGAAGCCATTCAAATGTGCAATATGCGGGAAAGCTTTTAGTGACCGGGATCATCAAAGACAACATGAAACCATACATGGACCAGAAACATATCCCTGTTTCAGGTAAGCTCATTTTACATTCAAAGTCCTAATACATTATGTGCAAATACAAAACATGGTAGATACTCCCTTTTGACATCCAAAAAATCACTGAAATCCACTCCCATGTTAAAAAGGTATTTACATATGTTTGATATAGTAGACATTACCTTATGAAAGAGCAATTATCGTCTGCTGCACAAATCTTCCAAGGTAAAAAGAAAGCAACCAGCTTGTGATATTTCATTTCATTTCACTTTATTTAGGGTTACCAAGGATAAAAACACAAAAAGTACACATACAAGTACACTTATTTCCATTGTGGTCCTTGATATTAACTGCACATACAATCCGCTTGAAAATATTTCCGCACAAAAAGTTTATTCAGTCATATCTCGTTTATCTGATTTTCATCATTTTTTGACAGAATCTATATTGTATAATTATTGAACTAATTAATCTAGAATTGCATTCATTGTATTTGAAAAATAAGATGTATAATGCACCTTACTACTTTTGTCTGCACATAAAAAATTGAGTTATATATACATTTCTGCGCATTTGTTGAAAAACTTACAACCTGAAAATATTCGATCCGGTTTAAGGTAATAATGAGGTTGTGAAAAATAGATAAGTTACATATTAATGAAATTTGTACTTGTGGTGTATTTGTATATGGCCCATCTCAAAAAATTGTTGTTCTAATTCAATCCCCAACATGACTTTAACCCTAAAACAAACCATTCCTGCTTAGTGTGCTGAATCATGAGGTGTACACCTTCAGATTTTGATGTCCTAATTAGGATTTTGACATTGCTTTTGATCAGTGCTACAATGGAGGCATTGGGAGCTTCCCATCATCCCTTGCTTCCCTGGTTGGATTTTTTGTACAGGTTGTTACAATTGATGATGGTGATAACATGTCAACACAATTTGCATTTACAACGTAGATCAAAGGAACCTATAACCTTTTTTTGACGTCGACGCCGGGATGAAATTCTCGTTTAAAGCAAGGCATGATGTTTAGATTCAAATTTAACTTTAAAGATGACTCACAAATTCTATCTTTACCAAATTTATTTTACCAGTAAAGCAACATTATACAAATACTAAATGGTCAGAGGTGAAGTAGTGCAATCTATCTTTCCCTAGCTACTGGTTATGTGACTATAATTATCCTGAGGCCGCAGGCCAATGGATAAAAGTCTCATAGCCAGTACCAAGGGATAGATAGATGCACTGCTTCACAGGTATAACCAATTTGCTTTATTATGTGACTCCGGGGATGAGGTTGTAGGGAAAGTAGTACCACATGGGACATAGTCTGCTCTTGGCTGTGACTGACCAATGAATGAACAAAATGGTATCCAGTCTTGGGACAAGCCATGCACACTCATTAGTTTATCAATAGTTGAGGATAAAATGACTGAAATAACGATATAGTTTAGAGGTATGCACAATATCAGAACCTCTTAATCATTTGATCTAAATATTTTAATGTTGTTAAGTTGTTACTGATACTTCACTAATCACGGCCCTATTTTCTGTTCCCAATTCTAACACAGATGTCGCAGCGTCTTTCCAACTGAGAACTACCTCCTAAACCATCTAGCCGACAACCCAGAATGCAAAGCCGCCCTGGCTCGTGAGGGTGACATAAGCCCTAGACGGCAACGCGGAAAACAAAAAGGAGGATCTGCCACGGCGTACAAATGCGGTCTGTGTGGAGAGCTCTTCAAAAAGCTACGTCAAATTCAAACGCATCAAAGAGTCCGACATCACGATGTATTTGAAAAGAAGTACAAGTGTAACCTATGTGGTAAAGGGTTTGATCTAATTTCTGATCTAACGCATCATCGCAATAATCATGCTGTCCGTAGTAAGTTAGATATTGATAAGAACGGAGACATGCAGCACCATCCTCCGGGTTATCGTGCTCCCCCGCATCATCCATCCATTCCAACGGGTCATGTGAGCAAAGGCGGAACACAGAATAAAGCTCAGCTATTGGACATGCTTCAACAACTAGAGAAACGTATACAACTGCAGCAACAGCAGGTTAAAAAAATGGAGAACCAGCAAGAACAGATGAACCAAGATCCAGACGGTAACCCAAACAGCGCCCTCCTTAGACAGTTAACAAATACGCATCCACAATTAAATGGAACTGAAATCCGTTACATGTTGGAGACACGAACCCCTACCATGGGTCATGATCTTACTATGGCTGCATTAAGAGCGAAAGAATTAGCTAGGAAAGCAGATACAGGTGATAGAGGGAGCCCTGCAAAAAGACCACGACATGAGCCCGAAGCGATTGATTTATCTACCAAATCGTCTCCCCCGCTTCGAGATAACAAGTCCCCTGATATCAATATCAAGGCCGCAGTACTATCAGGAGCAGATATATCGATAGCCGTAGCATCACATATGGCGAAAGAAAACTTTGATCAATCTCAGACAAAAGCGATTATGAATTTAATGTCCGATAATCGTCATAAATGTGAACAATGTGGACTGTCCTTCTTACTTTATTCTGAATTCAGGGCGCATCGTAAACGACACGAGCGAGCCAGGGCTGTCATGTGCAAAGAGGAACACTCAGAGAATTCGTCCGAATTTCTGACCGGCAATCCAGAAGCAGACCGCAGTTTATGCCGTGATTGCTGTAGTCAAGACCCTCCTGCTGCGTCCCCAAGGTCCAGTCCCCATGCTAGTGGTGGCTCTTTACCTAATGGAGAAGCAAGTGGAAAAGAAGCAAGGGAAGCTACTGGGGACCATCAAAGACACTGTCCAAGAGGACACCATAATAGGTAAGTGTTCTACAATTCAAAACCAAGTAAAAAAATTTCATAAATTTATTAGGTTAAAATCAGAATGAAATTTGAATCAAAATATTTTATTTACATTCATTAAACATACATTTGTAGTGAAAATCACAATGTTTAAAAAACAAGAACAAAGTTACAGCATTTTTAGAGCAACTCATGCTTAGACTAATAATATACTAAAATTATTTTCAGCTGTGTACGCCATATGGTTTTTAAGGTATTCTCAGACCGACATTGGTACATATGGTGACTTCAAGAAACAAACCTTTAGGTTAGAATCCTCATTCATTTGTTGTCAAGATGGATAAATTTATATGCAAAGCCAGAAAATATGTATATTTCGACTTTTAAGAATTAATATTTCAACCAAAAATTTACTAAATAAAAACAGGTATGGACTATATGGACACATGTTGTTGGGGTGCCGAAATTGAAGAAAACAATATACTATTATATAATTGTTCACAGAATTGACTCCACTTGGGCATAATTGTAGGTTATTAAAACCAAATGTGCCTCCTTCTGCAATCTCTGTCTGCTGTCAGCATGATTCCATTGTTTACAATATTGGAGAACTATTATAATAGGCAAAATATTTTTGAACCAAATGTTAACATTTTGTCTGTCTGAAAATTTAATACAAATCCATTATCAATTTGATATTAATTTAGATTTCCAACTGGCAACTTTATTTTTCATTTTTCGGACTGGTGACGTTTTGGACCGACAACATTTTGAACTTGAGACCATGTGCCCGCTTCGGGGCCCGCTTAGCTTGCCACAAAATAGTGGATTTTTCTCACGTTGAAGCAGTTTGCTAAATTAATGGCATTAAAAATAAATGTGATGGTCTTATGAAAAAGCATGACGTCATGAACAAAACATTATTACTGGCATGATTTTAACATACCAAGGAAAACATCCCTAGTTGTATACAATAAGGCCAAAAAAAAAATATTGTTTGTTTGCCCTCCAGTGGAAAAATCAAAATTTTGGGTCGGTCGGTCGGTAATATTTTTTTTTTTATTATTTTTTTTTTTTACTCTACACATGATGTCATTCCATGGATTTTATCATGAATAAAAGCAATGCAGGGCTTAATCAAAAATTGTGGGTCATTATTTAGAGGAAATATGCATTTTATACTACTAAATGTGACTTCACACTGCTAAATATTACGTTTTACATCAAAAATATTGAGTTTTCATATTTTACATGTTTGAAGAAAAAAAAAATAAACTAAAATCGCGACCCTAATTTTTGGCATTTTTAGGGTCGGTCGCGGAGGGCAAACAAACATAATTTTTTTTTTGGCCTAATGCCGAATAGTGCAATTGAAAATAACGAGTTCCAGCTTTAGCAGCTGAGCAGCCTAGTTTATTGCAACTTTGCCCATAGGGACTGTGTCCCTACACATCTGTCTGCCACATGCTCAGCTTGCCCCCACCTAGTTTCTTTTCTACTTCTTTATCATTTATTGTGCCGTAACTTAACAAGCTTGTTGTAATCTGAGCTCCTTAGCTGGCGTGGTGTTATGGGAAGCAGCTAAACCGTTGAAAAGGGGATGAGGAATATAACGAGTCCTGTTGTGACAAAATGGGGATTGATAATTAAAATCTTGCTGTATATGGCGTGGTGGGATATTGGGACTTGTTTGATATAATGAATTGATTTCAGATGCATTGGAAACACTGGGGATTATATTGGAATACAACTTGAGAAATAATATATTTAAAAAAAGGGGTTAACATACATCACACATCGCATCTTAAAGATTTGATATAAACTGCCCGAGATATTTTGTTGGTTAGAAAAAAAAGTACATGCAGTTTTTATATGTAGGTTATTTGGTGAACTCAAAATTTGATATGATAAACTGTGTCATTGATGTAACTATTTGAGTTTGTAAATCTAGGGTGCTTGTATTTCTTCCCATATGTTTCATTCGCAGTTCTCATTATATGGCCATGACTGATATCTCATCTAGTGATAGCGTACATGAATAATTGAACCAATGTATTGATAATCCTACTACTCATCCTCTCCACCATTTAAGAAAAAAATGTTAATTCATTTTAAAAGAACAATAAATAAACTTTGTCAATTTATTTTAAAACATTCATTTTCTGTGTGTGATCAACGTTTTGGTATTAGAAGAAGCTTATAAAGTGGGTCTTTAAATTTTATTTATTTTAAGGTGTAGAATTTGCAATCTTTTGTACCTTTTTTATTTAGAAATGTACAATACCCCTTTTAGCTGAATTATATATCACACCTTTCAAATTCACAGTACACACTACCCCTCCTACCTCCCCCCCAAAAAAAAATGAAAAACTGTGTAAATATTACATGTCTCATGTCTTAAGTTCTCAAACATATTGAGGTCTTTTGAGTGTGGAATCCTGTAAAAAGATATAACTTGATATTTATGTGTTTTTTAAAGCATATATACCCTGTTCAGACAGAGCCAAAAACTTGTCTTTAGTTGTCTTTAGTCGTATTCGAGTTATATCGAGTTCAAAATTCACTTGTGTGTGAACAGTTCAAGTCGGCTTAAGACGTCTTTCAAAAAGTCGTCTTACATCGAATTCTCAACTCGCTAAAAAGCAAGTTAAGTCGCGTTAGTAACTCGATGTAACTCGACTAACAACGACAACCGATGACTTTTCGTGTGTGTGTGTACGCCTGTCGTCGTAAGTCGAGTTGAATTCGTGTTTACTTCCACAGCGCATTGACCTGGAACAAGTAGAGTTCATCTCAATTCGACTTCAAAATCGAGCGTATGTGTGAACAGTCGTAAGTCGAGTTACTTTTCGCTAATCCAAAGTCGTGTTTGAAATTAAAAATGGACTCGATATCAACTTAAGACGACTTTTTAGTGTGTCTGAACAGGGTAATAGTTTCTGAGGACAGTTTTTAGATCCTCAGTAGATGTGTTGTCATATTAGGGTCATTTGTTTATAAAAATGCAAACACCATGCACAACACAATCCACTCAGATCAAAATTGGCTACTATTATGAACTTGGTTTCCAGTGCAGAGACCAAAATATTAACCAACAATTCTGTTCTACATCGTTATCCCTATTTTGTCCTGTCACAATGTCTTAAAAATGAATGTCATTTAAATTTAGGGTCCTACATGATTTCACATTATTATTTCATACTATATTCTGATGATTTGTGGGTTAGCAAGTCATCGGCATATGTGACTTGTTCCCACATAACCCGGACAAAGTCGCCAGAACACTTAAGGAGATATAGCCCAATAAACTTGTCACAAATCAATAGAAAACAAAGGAATTTTCAACCTTATATACCTTTTTGACATACAAAACATTGAGCGATCCTAGAGTGTGATATATCATTGAAAAGCTTATAATTTTGCCATTTTAAATTTGGGATTTGTGCGACTTTATCCGGGTTTTGACAGAGCAGGTCACATATAATAACCATGGGGTGCTCACCTCGTGCTATGTAGGGACTATCTCAAATCGGCTTCAAAAAAGGTTCTTTGATACCCATTGATACAATATTGCAAATTTTTAATCCAAACTTGTATATCAAATTTCCCAGATTTCATTTGCTTTCAAAATGCTCCACATATGGTAAACAGAAAACTCAATCTGGTAGGGAGCATATTAGTTTCGCTTACAAAAACATTATTTGGGATATCGTCTTACTTGAATCTAGATCATGTTGAAATGAACTGAACCTGATTGACCAGTGTCCTCATTGACATCAAATAACATGATTTATCTCATGGAAAGATCAAAAAGGTGGACAAGATTGTCAACAAGATTGTCATTTTAAAGGGATTTGCCATGACTCAATACATGGAGATTTCTAGTATTAGATTTATGGTTTGTAAGTCCCTAAGCAAACTAAGTAAATAAATAAATTAATTAATTAAACAAAAGTAATAGGGTAAATAATATAAATAAATAATTAAAAAGAAAGAAAATAAATAAATAAAAAAGTAGGTTGAATAGATAAGTAATATAAATATATAAATTATTTAATGATTAAATAAATAAACAATAAAAATAGATAGATAATGCAAATAAATTATAAGTACTTCAAATATGAAAAGGGTTGACAAATGACAACACCAATGTTCAATGCAAGAACATTGAAGTCAAAATTTGACACAAGCTTGCACAGCAAATGAAGCAGAATTATGCACCTTTTAGTAAGTTTAAAAAACTTCAACTTCAAAAAGAAAATAAAAAACAGAAATGAAATTTAACATATTGAAACTAACCATCCATTCTTCAAATAAGAGTGTCTAAGAAAGTCTGACACTGTAATAACGGTAACACGGTCAACACAATTAGCTCAAAATATAATGAGTGCCCATTATTTCAACGAACCAAATATTTCTATTAATAAATAACCACCTTATCTTGCTAATTTTACATGTGTACTTTCGAACAAAACACACTTACCCAGGTCAATTTTTTGTCTTTAAAGAATTTAACAAATAATGGAATAAAACGGAAGTTGCACCTTTGTTATGCATAGGACTATGTGTATGCTTTTATTTAGTTCTTCATTTATAAACTGTTTTTAACTTAAATCTATTTTTGAACAAAATCTTATGATTGAAATTTGGGTTTCAAAACTTACACTCAGCAGCATTATAAAAATATTATCCAACTACTTGAAAATGAATTCATTAATGACTGCATTATGTAAAGCACCAAAGACCAAATTTATTTTTTGATATTTTTACTTTTCTGAGTGTCAAAATCTTTAAGGGGTATGGAATAAGC
>JXSR01S037159.1:12042-27948 GCA_000969725.1 Ophiothrix spiculata | reverse complement strand
AGTAACGCGCTCGTAACGAGCTAGTAACGCGCTCGTAACGAGCTAGTAACGCGCTCGTAACGCGCTAGTAACGAGCTCGTAATAATGAGCTCGTTACGAGCTCGTAACGAGCTTAATTTTTTTCGTAAGGGAAGCTATAGGCTGTTAAATCTTGGTACAAAATCTAGTTTTTTCTTCAATCATCTTGAATGTATACTTATACCTAAGCCTAAACAAGGCTTGACTTTATATCCCTTAAGCTCATGAAAGATATGGATTACTTAAAAGCTTTCTCATTATCTGTGACTTCATTCAACATATATCTCTTGCGTAACTAAGACAGAATACGTGTTCGTAGTTTTCCCGCTACATAATAACACAAAAGAATAATTAAGGAAGAAAAAATGAGAATTGTTTTTCCATTGTACGGTAAATTATGTTTAACTCAGTGGTGTGGATAATGTGCTGAAAGTTATTTTGATTGACAACATCTCATTTCATTTATTAGTTAGTGGAGTAACTCATAAAATTGTGAAACTAATGTGTAAAGTATGTGCATATCTTGCTATGAAGCAAAAATGAAGTGGAATTTTTCTTACATTTTGAAGATATGCATACTTATATTCCTGTTAAGTTAATGCAATAGCTACAGGTTTGACATAAAAAAAAACTTGAATGCTGTACAAATCATTTTAGCATTTTACTCCTTTATCCCAAGCAACATGGGATGATATTGACGGAAAAATATATTGCTGTTTGTACTCTAGCTTTGTTATGACATAAAAATGGATTTATAGAAGAACATTTTTTGTTATTTTGAAGATAGATGACTATCTGTGACTTTTTTAAGTAAGGAAATTTTGCTGCTCATTTGAACAATTTTATGCTTTTTATTACATGAAATAAATCATAAGATCCTGGATTTCTTGGTAGAGATTGACACATGATTTATTGTTGTCCTTGGTCAATACTTTACTTGAAAGCTAGCTTTTTAACTCTATGTGGGGTGACACATAAATGATTTTATTTAACAGAACTGATACGATAAAAATATTTTCATGGACATGGTACATAGGTTTCAAATGAATGTGTATTAATCCTTACCCTAGACGTACTATAAAGTACTACAGTAAGAAATCAAAAAGTCCAAATACGTCACAGATGGCAGATATAAATGGTCAGGAAATTGCTGCCTCTAGGCAGGCCACGATCGGTGGCTTGGCATAGCTGGACATTGGATCGGGATAGCGGGGGTGAGGGGTTCGAATCCCAGGGGAACCAGAAATTTTGTTACGACTGATTCAAACTTAGACTGTATTTCAGCATGCAAGTGTAAGGGTTATTGGTTATTTTTGTGCAAGGCTTATGTAAGGAATGAGACGTTCAGCTATATACTGTGTAAGAAATGATGCAGGTGATATGTTTGGCTTAGGCAACAGTGTTAGTGTGTAGGACATGCAACTACTATTACAGTGAGTTATGTTTTGATCAATTTAACTCTGTCTGAGCCAATTATTCTATTCTGTCAGACACAGTTGTTGAATTTGGCGTACTCAGTCCTTGTTACTGGAATGAAACTTACTGTGCCATGTCTATGGAGTGAACCAATATTTCCAAAATATTTTATGTTTCCACTCTGATTCATTAATATTTACTGACAATAAAGATGAAAGACACATTTTTGAACAATATATCAAAGAAAGGGGTTGATACAGAAATTAATTTTGCTGAAAATGTAAATTTTGTAGACTTTTTTATTGACCTCCAATGCAATGTTTCACACCAGGGAGTAACATGGAACAGCCTCAATTGACCAATCAGAGGACAGGATTCTAGTCTGTGACATCAGTGCGTCCAACAGAATACTGCAGCAAAGAAACTGCTTATGGATCATTTAGGTATTCAAACATGCTACAGAGTTGTTCATCGCTATTAAATCAACAACGATGCATCCATGCGTCTGCGTATTTTTTATCGCGCGAGGGTGGCTTTAGCCACCTGAGTGTTATAAAAATACGCCAATGCATTGGATGCAGAGTTGTTGATTAGCGATGAACAACTCTGTAGCATGTTTGAATACCTTTCAACAACGAAAAACTTTATGAAAACGTATGAATTAAATTCTAAATGTTTTCAATTTAACAGATACTAATTTCATTAAAAATACTTTGAAGAATCTAAAACAAAATGCTAGTTTTTAAATGATTGTTGCTTTGTCGATTTCAACTGTTCCCAAGAGCCAGTCCTAGCACTTGCTCAAGCTCTCGACGCACGCTGAACTGTGCGCCGATTATGTGCACTGCGTAAACGCACCTCCGTGTACGCTGTGCCGTGCGTGACGCGCTTATTTGAATATCAACTGTGGATTCATCACAAATCAACAACGGCGCGCTCCCGTATAAGAAGATACTGTGAGTTGTTGAATTCAGTTTCAACCACTATATATTCAGCGTTAATTTATTAAGTCATTTAAGAAGTTCTCAGTTGATTTCTGAATATTGGATGAGTGTGTGAATAGCTGTTATTAGAAATGTGTCAAGTTGAAATAGAAATTTTTGAATATGATTTCTGAATAGAAAAATAATGCTTCAGTTTAAACAAGCTTTACTCAGCCAAGAATACCTGTAAACTAGAACATAGACAGCCATAACTTTATGACTATTTTGCAAGAAGATAATTTTGATCAATGAT
The DNA here is from genome assembly GCA_000969725.1 of Ophiothrix spiculata. Classification (NCBI taxonomy): domain Eukaryota; kingdom Metazoa; phylum Echinodermata; class Ophiuroidea; order Amphilepidida; family Ophiotrichidae; genus Ophiothrix; species Ophiothrix spiculata. Next base: position 25,278 of record JXSR01S037159.1, on the reverse strand, counting down.
AACTAATTCAGCAAGATTTAAAAAGCGGATAAATCAGAATATGAAGTAGAAAAAAATTGAAAGAGGTAGACATGAGTTTTGAATAAATTGAGTGAATTCAACAGTTTTGCACGTAGTCAGTGTTTAAGCAGCATCTTTTCATTAAGTCGCATCGCTCTGATAATGCATGTGTTGCTAGGACATGTTTTTTGGAATAAGACAGAAAAGAAAATACTTAAGAATGAGTCTTGCATTGCACAAAAGGATGTTTTTTAGCAGTGAGAAGTTTGTAGATTGTCTATCTGAAAACTATACAGCTCTGCGTTGCAAGTTTTTCATCCATCATAAGTTAAGTATTCCTCATGCAGTTTTGCAAGACTGTGATAGATGTATGTAACAATAGCAGATGCACAAGAAGTTCAGTTTCATCAGGATTATACCGCTTACCTGGGAGCAAAACTCGGTTGTATTGGTTAAAGGAATAGGAAAGGATTGTGTGAATGCCAAAATGGGGCAGAAACAAAGCAGAAGTAAAACTGACCATCCTTCACACACGTTGACACGTATGTATTATTTGTTTTGAATTTTCGTTTTGTTTTTGTAAATGTAAGCAGATTTCAAGTCAGGTTGTAATATGTACTCTGCGTAACAAAAGCTTTTCTGATGCAGAATTCCATGCTTACAATGTTATTGTCCAGTTATAGTTCTTAAAAAAGACATCAAATTTTAGTTTTCGGCATCTTTTAACAAGGACATAGATTACAACATCTTATGTCAGTAACTTTCATTACAAAATTTCAGAACTAAAATAGTCTTGAAGAGGATCATCAGGATAGTTGAAGCAAATAGGTGAAGTATTTCTTAAGACATATCCGGGAGACATATCCAGTTTACTTATGTTTGGAGTTATGACATTTCAAGACCTACTTGGCTTGTCTCTTGATCACATATGATGGCTTCTGTGACGACATGCAGTTCCTGTGTTTCTTGATGGTTTCTGAGTGATTTGAACTAAAATAGGCATATATTTTCCCCCCTAGGGTCTATAAAGTATTATGAAGTTATCCTTACAAATGCCATTTTCCCCCCTAGGGTCTATAAAGTATTATGAAGTTATCCTTACAAATGCCATATTTAATTGGAGTAAGTATAAATAGAATTTGAATGTAATGGCATAAAGGTTAAATCTAAGCTTAGTTCTACCCACAGATACTTTTAATAGAACAAAAATATGCATACGGTTGTCCAATCATTTTGCTTTGGTGGCACAGAAACTTTAATATCAACATTTAACATAAATATATGTAAGTTCATGTACGTGCAGGTTGAAAACATAAATTTGATGATTAAAACTTCTACTGCAAATAAAAACACCACCTCTGGAACAACATCTAGAAACACTGGATCTCAGCACCTCACAACATCCACCCACTGATGAAGGGACCAGTTTGATCTTGAAATTATCTGGAAAAAATAATTCCGGCGAATGCAGTAGAAGTTTAATCATCAAATTTAACATTTAACATGTTGCACTTCCAGCAAAAATAATGTAGTCAAATACAAATGTAGTAGTTCAGAAAAGTGCAAAATGTCAAATCGTGTTTCTTTTATAGGTCAGAAGACATGTTAACTGACTAATTAAGTGAAATGTAGGGTCGTGCTATCAATCATTAAAACTATGAAAAATGGTAATCTGTGTCTCTATTTTTGCTTCCAGAGCAATTACATTAACCTCTGATTTAATATTATTGAACTCTTTCGATCCTGAATTGCAATATAGGTGTATATAGCCCATACTGAATTAATTTATACTCAATACGAATTGGAACGCCTGAGCATTCTCTCGTAAGCTCCTTTGGAAATGCTCAGGCGTTCTATCTGATCGAAAGGGTTAATTGTAGGCTTTTTATTGTAAGTTTTAACATGTTTGTGTTACAAATGAGGTAAAATGGTCAAATTTATCAAACCTTATGAAAACATTTTCACAATCAATTTGTCACAGTTATTTGCTCTAGGTAATCATTTATATGCTTATACTTTGTGGGCCTTCCTGACAGCGATCTTCAAAAACTCCAAAGACTACAGAATGCTTCAGCCCGTCTTGTCACGCTGACTAAACGCAGAGATCACATCACTCCTGTGTTACAAGATCTCCATTGGCTGCCTATATCTAAGCGCATTGAATATAAGATCCTCCTTCTGGTGTTTAAGACTTTCCACGATCACTCTCCTGCGTATCTTACTAATTTGCTCAGCCGCTATACACCAGCTCGCACTCTCAGATTCTTATCTCAAGTCTCTTTCGGATTTCCTATGCAGCGTCCAAGAACAAATTTCTATGGACAAAGATCATTCGCTGTTTTTGGACCAAAACTGGAACAATCTGCCTTCAATAATCAGGAACGCTGCTCCAATTATGACTACTAGTCAGTTCAAGCGTACTCTCAAGACTATACTTTTTGAAGACTATTTTCAGTGACTGTATGATAAATTACCTATAACTTTCCAAATTTTCTCCTATGTACATGATTCTGTTTGTAACAATTTGTATTTGTAAAGACTGTATATTTCTTAGGTTTTGTTACAAGTATGTACAGCCCTCAGCGGCTTCTTTGTTATAAGCGCTCAAAAATCTCACATTATTATTATTATTATTATTATCTGTAGTAAATCAATGCAAAAAATATACATAGGGCATTGAAGCACCAATCTTGATGCATGTCAGGTATAATTAAAAACAAAACGGAATAGAGCAGTAACACGTAAATGCACCCACCATCTTTTTCTATTGTACGGAAGCATTTATCCATCAATTACAGTATGCAAATAATGCCGTATTTTGATTCAATTTCAACTGTAGATCTGGTTGTTTACCACACAGTACTGCAGATGAAGTGGTACTATTTCAATATTTCCAGCAGCATTTTTAGACTTCAATCAAATAATCCTGAAATTCAAATGCATTTTACTTGGAAGTTGTTATTGTCATAATCCGTTCTTTTTTTTTTGGCTATACCTTTTAAATCAATACTGGGATTGACACAAAATTGGTACCATCTTGAAGAAGAGTAGCCAGGCTCTCAACTGAAATGATACCAATAACTCAATTTTGACTTTCGAACCAAAGTTGTACCTTTCACATATGAAACCTGTATCTAACTTAAGGTTGTTGACAAGTCTCATGTAACTTTCTTTTGTGTAACTTTTGTAAGCAACCATATTGTAGCCTTCAACATTTTTTGTTCTTACAAACCAATTTTAAAATGGATGTGACCCTAAGAGATCAGATCCTAGAATATGAGAGCCGCTGTAGTATGACAGCCATGTTAGAAACTCTTAAAAGCCAGCATTGCATCTGGAAGGTCTGACAAAAAAAAATGCAGATGATTTATAGTGCACTACACGGCTCCCCTGACTTGTAATTCCACATGACCTCAGCACACTTTACAGAGCAGTTCTAATCATTGGGTTAAATCACTACCTGGACTCCCTGGGGACAAAGGGCTTACTGCGGCCTACATCAATTGGCGCAACCCTAGCTTGAGCAATTCACATCCTCATAGAATATACAGTTTTTGCACACTCAGCTCCAGCTGGACTCGAACGTGGAATGGTCGATATCTTATTTTTAACAGTCCGAGAACTAACCGACTGAGCTAGCGAGAACTATAACACAGATCAGATACACTCTAAATTTAAATACAAGTAAAGTGTTAAGTAAAATTGTGCAAATGTAAACCCCTTGGGCTTGAATTAAACCTAGAGTAAAGAAACCCAAGTAATATAATCAGAATTTGTGACGATATTATATACTGACAAGGAAAGGTTCATTTAAATGTAACTCATGTCATTGGGAAACATTGAGTATACTACTATATTCAATTAGTTGGTCTGGCCTATTAATTTATGTGTAATTAAAAATTAAGAATTTTGCAAATGGGAAGCCTAAATTGACTGCAGCTGACGAGCAATAATGATGATCATTGGATAATTTTTTGTTTGTGAACACCTGCGTTCACAGTCATTTCTGTACTGTACTTGTGATGATTGTTTTAGCATCTTCATTTTGAGAGTTTTTATGTTGACATGGCCTTATTTTCTTGCCCATAATGTTAGCAGGCCAATATGATACCACTCAGTCCTCAAGAAAGCTTAAGGTGCGTTAACACTGTGACGAAGGGTACCGACAGAGGGTAACAAATTTGCAACTGAAAACGACTGATAGTAACGATAGTGTTCGTGGCTAGCGGATTGTGCGAGCGTTAACTGACTTAAACTAATGATGACGGGCCTATGATTTGGCGCAATTTACAGGTCTACGTTGCTTTTCGTTACCCCCAAGTCGTCACAGTGTAATCGCACCTTTATGGAGCACTTCAACTATTGTTGGATGTTATGACAAATGAAATTGTGGTAGTGTAGACAGTTTATTATCTGTGGTTTATATATTCCTTTCTTTCTTCTTGTTTTTTAAAGACAAATGCAGCAATATGCGCATACACTGGTACATTTGAGATAATGATTTTTAATTTGTTTACCTGATCATGATAGCTGCAGGTTGGTCAGTGACCTGCTTTGGTCACAATGAGGATCTGAAATCTCCAAGTAGCCGTAAAATCTTCAACACTTTATTTTTGCTTGAGGTGAAAATACATGCTAAGGTCATATTTTGACAATTTTTTTTTTCAGATTCACAAATATTCATGCATTCTTCCAAATACCTGCAAAGTTTTATTTTTAAAAAACTTTAAAATGACACCCCAGTTTCACCTTGACTCTGTGACAAACTTTGATGGACAATAACTTGACTTGTGAATATTGGGTAAAGTTCATCAAGGTGTTATTTCAAACCATTGACTTCGAAGATATGTAAAAGAGTGCAAATGACCAGGCCCGACTGTACGGCTGGTGTGTGCTGGTCGGTCACAAGTATCCTCACATCGAAATATATTCCTGTCTGTCCATCCCAACTCGTGTCAGAAATAAACACAATTTCAAGAAACGCTTATTGACTTATATAGATTGTATCAAACAACATAATCTTGTGGAAACACGAGTAGGCAATAGTATTAGGTATTGATCAAATACAACCAGATTCATTGCCACAATCTGATGTCTGTGCCATTTCCTGTCTGGGATTTTCATTGAAATCATGTCCCATGGTGTAGTTTTCATGAAATTGGGGCTTGCTCGATGTGACTTGGAACAAATTACATCAGGACATTGGATCATATATATAAGTTAACAAATACAGTATGTTAAAGGGACTAACCTAGATTCCACTTTGAATGAAAATGCTCTAAATAAAGCTTAAAGCATAGTAAAATCCAAAAAAAAGTACAAAACATTACACAGAAATGGCTCAAATTGAGAGAGAATTCATTTACAATATATTATTCTGTGATGGTGGTGTAACTATCCTGTGTTTAAAAATTCAAATTTTGTACCTTTTTGTAAATCTGGATTTACCAGGTAAAAGATCAAACAAAGCTCCTGGAGATAATTTAATACATATTAATTTACCCATCATGGGTGTACAAACAAGATCTTTTTAACATTTGAAACTAGAAACACTGTTTTCACATCTTTTTTTTTTTGCACCGGCGTCAAAAATTAAAATTGTCAAAGAATTGCAATTTTCTCCAATATTCCTCAAAATCATGGAAAAACTACTAGTAGGTTATATTACTATTAACATGTTCTATTTGATTCATATAAAAATATGTAGGTAAAAAATTAGTTGGAAGAATCTAGGCCAGTCCCTTTAATACAAGAAGTGAAAATGAAGTGTATTAACAGTTTGAAAGTACCATTTCATAAATTGAATTGATCCCAGGTGCAGTCTAAAAAAAATCATTTGGCTTGTTCCAACCCTTAGTTTATGAATTGATACAAGTTATTTTCTTAGCTTATGTAAAATAAGCATATATACTGCAATTTCTTCCTATTGCATCCATCAGTCCATGTAAGCCTATTGTGAGGTCTATTCATATTTACAAAGATGAAAAATTAACAAAGGGAAATTAACGATTTTGTAAACCAATTCGAAAACTATGGATTTAAACAAGGCTATTGTCGGTAAAAGAAAGTAAGTCAATGAAAAGCATGTGATAGGTATGTGCATAGTAAGCTGCCGCCTTTCATTTCAAAAACTGTATGATCAGGACCAGATTTGACATTGTAAGTCTGCAGAATTCAGCAGACTTCTTATCGGCAAATTTATCCTGTTACTAATCAACAAATGACATGACAAAATGTGTCTTAACCAATTTTATCAGCACATGTGATAAGCTTGCAAGATTGTAGTCATGTTGTAAGAGGTTTACAACAGATAGGTTTGAAACATTTTGACAGTTTCACTGAACATCGATTTCTAAATGTGCTCTGAAGCAAAAGGTTATTATCTTTGCTGTTTTAAATCATGTTGAGCATCAGTCGATGCATATTTTTCTGAAGTATCCATTATATCCAAAATACCTGCTCTGTTCGGGAAAGGATTCTTATAGGATTGACCAAATAGGATGTCAGACCTGCCCGGTCCTTGTAGAGGCAGAAACAATAATTAGGAAAAAATATGAAAAAACAAAAGATTTACAAGAGAGAACTGGACAGAATACTGAAGGAGGTATATGGTTAAACTTAATCCACTTGTTTTCACCAACTGATTAGGTATATAGCTTTTTGGACTCATGAGAATTTTTTGTACGAGTTTGTAACTGTGTAAAAAATTAAAATACACACACACACTTTGCCTGCAGATTTGTGTATTTGTGTGGTTTATCTCTGCAAGCAAGCGAATCTCAGCACTCAGAGTGGACCCGAATATCCCCGATCTGAGCTCCATAGCTGATGACACCATTAGATTCATTCCAGTGAAAATTAAAAAAAATCATCTTTTTTATTCGACCACATAAGCAGGTTTTTCAGTCATATGTTTGTTACTTGGTACGTGAAAAGTATTTTCTAATCAGAAATTGTAAAAATTGTCTATCCGTGCATGAATGAGCACATGTTTTAATTCAAAAACGTCACAAACATTATCAAATGTTACCTAACAAAACATTGCATTAAAAGAAATCCTGACGATAGAATTTCCTACTATTTTTATGTAATATTTGTAAATATATTATCCATCATCTGTGAAAAGCACAATAAAAAATTCGGTAATATGTCACTGGCAGAGAATTTTCACTTTGAAGTCATTTGGAGCAAAAAAACATTTCTGTGCGATGTCACAAACGTTACTGAATGTTACATGAACTTTATTCAGTATTTTGGCAATTAATTTAATCTTTGAACACCTACATATCTTGATCCCACCAGTGAGCACCATTATCAACAACAAACTTGTGGATATAATGTTTATTTTAGTTTCTGTGGCCATTTAAAAGTGACATTTTTCAATTTTTCAGTCACAAACGTTTCTTTGGAATCGTCCATTACAAAGTCCTCTATGTAAATCTATGCCCAAATCAATTCCCTTTACTCCTCAAGTAGGATATTTCTGTATATGGCCTTGCGTCACAAATAGGTCCTTCAAATATGATGGATTTGTTACATATTACCCTAAAAAATGGTAGAAAACATGCATTTTTGCTAAAACTTCTTTACGTATTTGGGAAAGTTTGGTATCATATGAAAGGTCTATTTATACTTTAGGGATGTACAAAAAGTGAAGTTCTCATGATTTTAATTAATGAAGTTATACTTGAAAAAGCAATTAGGGAACACGATGGAGCGGGTGGAGGCGGCGACGGTGGAGGCGGCGCGCATAGGATTACATGCAAAAGTGTATAAAAGTTATGATTTATAAACACATGTATCATTAAAAATAAAAATGCTGGGATCATAATTTTTTGAATATAGTTCAATGAGATATGTATATTGATAAAGCATGTATTGAATATTGACTTGTCATCCAAATTTTGTTGTTTCTTAATGGTTTATATGTGGGTAATTTTCTCTATACATTACTGTACAAAACATGCATTTACACTCAAAAACTTTAAAACGACATATCTTTTGACCGAGTCGACGTAAATGGTAAAAGTTATACATTTTTCAAAAGGAAATTTGTCGAGGAATCCAATTATGTGATTGATTTTTAGGTAGTGTATACATGAAAAATCTTTTGACCGAAAATGTCCCAAAAATTAATGAGTCGTTTCATAGATTTTGACCATCCTCAATATTTTGACCACAATGAAATTGGTCACCAAATGAATTATTTTATGGAAGGCTATCGTTACATCCTTCAAGTAATGTTTTTGTCATCTGGATACACCTTTCCCCAACAAAATCTCATTGTTCCAAGTTGGTTGACCAAAATGCACTTTTATTTTATTTTGCACCCTGTATAATTTTTACCCATCCCTAAAAATTAGACTTATTCAGGTAAAATTGAAATCCTCGGAAAGTAAGCTTTCCAGCAATATCTATCTTTGTAGGTTTTAAGTGTATATATTCAGAGTTACGATCCATTGAATACAAATTGGCATGGTTTTACCAATGCTTTTGTGTGAAACAAAAAACATGACCAGTTCATGACTTACGTCCATATAGCTGTGCTTGCTCTCAGCATAGTAATCTAGATATCGGATATCCATGACTGATGCACAACAAAAGCAAGAAGATTTCCACTTGTTGATAACATTATCTGTAATTTGATCTGGATGTGACTGTAATTTCCTGGTGCTTTTGTTGTTTGTATCATGTATTCTAGATCCTGCAGTGATCAGGAATAAAGTATGACAAAGGATCATAAGGTGTTTTGTCAATTCGTATGATAAATAGATATGACACTGATAACTTGAAAATTTCAAGAATACTGGCAAAGAATATTCCATTCAAAGGAAAACCATGACATCACATTTTTTGAGAAAATCACAAAAACACATTTTTTGGCCTTTTGGGCTTCCAGTGCTTTAGAGCTTTCCCCGCTTAAGCTCCATAGCTGACAGCACCATTACAAAGTCATATCTCCCATATAAATCTATGACCAAATCAATTCTCTTTCTCAAGTAGTGTATTTCTGTATATTTGCTCTGCTCGCTCTCAGCACAATAATCTAGATATCGGATATCCACGACTGATGCACAACAAAGGAAGAAGATTTCCACTTGTTGATAACATTATCTGTAATATGATCTGGATGTGACTGTAATTTCCTGGTGCTTTTGTTGTTTGTGTCATGTATTCTAGATCCTGCAGTGATCAGGAATAAAATATGTGGATCGTCATATCGAAAGGTACCTTAATACCGGCATAGTACATTACGAAGCTAAGCATAGTCAAAAATCACGTCCAAGGTCGAATTTCTAATTTCATCAGAAAGGTTATCATTGAAGTGTTTTCTATCATATTAATCAGGTTCCAACATCCAAAACATAAGAAAAATGTATTAAAAACCAAGCAAAAAATCCTCTCTCCATTCAAGATTTACTAAGTACAAAAACTTTAAACTGGGTTTTCTCAGGACTATAGTTTTCCGAATCAGCCCGATGCCTTTTACCAATTTGGGTGTAATTTCGCAACCAAACATCCAATAACCAAAATCAAGGTGTCATTTTAAAGCTTAAAATCTCAGCTTTCAGATGAGACCAAAAAATCAATTTTGATTTTGCCGACCTTAAGGTACCTTTTGATATGACGGGTCACATATGACAAAGGTGTTTTGTCAATTCCTATGATCAATGGATATGACACTGATAACTTGGTATAACTTGATACTGACAAAAAATATTCTATTCAAAGGAAAACTATGAACCAGTTCTTAGTCAAATTTAAAAAAAAATCATCAGGTATGATTTAGAAATACTGTGACAAAAAATGGGTTTGTAGAGTGTTTATTTGAATCTTTACTGGAATTTGAACAAACAGATATGACATTTGTGACTATATTCAATTCTGTTAAATGTAAACAGAAGTACTAATGCTGAGAGTCCTGAAAGTACTCATTGTGATTTTTGTTTTCAACAATCTTGCAATTTTGATTTTAAAATAGATTCATCCATATATATTGAATCTTGCAGTTATTTTTTTTAACTCAAATTGATTTAATTTTTCTCTTTTCTTTCATGTTCTGCTTCCGGCTTCATATGTTGACATTCATACAGGTAAGTGGTTTCATGTGTATCAAGGTACTTGCACTAACATTTTTACACAGTCAGATTCTTCATACACAGGCAGGTACCATCAAGTTACTTCAGAGTATCTATGATGCAACTCTTATCGTATCTTAACATTTTCTACCATTATTCTCCTGATGCTGTCCTGTAAAAAAACTCTGTTAATGCTTCGTTCTTTACTCCCTGCATTTGCTATCTTTTGATCTGCTGTACCAAACTTTCATTATATTACTTTTTGGATTATGTTCACTGTACTCTGGAATAACTTTGTAGTGTACAGTTGTTCAAAGTTGAAGAATCTGACTGTGTAAAACATTTACAACACTACTTATATATTTTTATTGAGCATGTTTAATTTGATTTAATCAAGTCCACTTTATGTGTTTGTGTTGTATATAATTCGGTATTAATTTCAGTTGATTGTCTACTCACAACCGATGTCACGTCAATGCAGTGAAAAATAATTCTCTTTGTCAATATCCAATATTGTGTTTTGATTGATTACAATAATTTGCAGTCTTGAAAGATTTTTCCATTTTTTTTATCTGTGTAATCATTCATACCCTCAAGAATTTTTGATAGCGTTCTTATCCATGTAATAATTATTAATGTTCCTTACACTTCATTGCACTGATATGTTGAAGGGGAAAGTCCATGCAAATTTGATTTTTAGTTTCCCATAACATTTCTTAAACAAATGAGACAACTTTATTTTTGTGACTTTCATTATTTGTCAAAATACAATTCTTTAACACAATGCAATTTTATTTACTTCTCTGACCAAACAATAATTTATTGGACAGTGTAATCAAAAATCCAGAGTACAGGGCCCCATTACTTGTAAATGCAACCTCTACCATGGATTTTTGTTTAAATTGTCCAATAAATTATTACTTTGAGGAGACTTGTGATATTTGAAAATAATTTCTAAAGAGGCTGTTTAAGGTGTTTAGTCCATGAGAGATCCGCCCGAGGAATTTTAGTAAAAATCGGCATGAATGATATTTTATCGATGTAGAACCGATTTATAAAATAAAAATTGGGGGTCACCGGACTCGTTTTTGCATGAGAGTTGGATTAAAAACAGCATTTTTGGAGGTTTTGGGGGATAAATAGTACAGAGGTCTATGGGAAATGTGACAAAAGTGAAATTATTTAGTGTTGATTCAAAAAATATGCCCGTGCATTTTTGTTAATTTTTTCACAAAAGTTGCGTATAAGTATGTATTTTCAAATAAAAAAATAAAAATAGGGGGTCACCGACTTAGGTAATTTTTAGCTTCAAAACACTACTCAGAGTATATGCGCATGCGTATTGTGGAACTTACCTACTCGGAAACTAGCGCGTACTGGTGCGCGTGGACCAAACACCTTAAGTTCAAAATAGATACTGAATGTTTTTGATTTTGATTTTCTATTCAAATAACTTGAATTTTTCTTGTTGTTTTTGGAAGATCCGTATAATGAATTCAATTGAGGGCCTGAAAATGAAGTTTATGGCTGTGACTGGACACTAAATTTAGCTTTATGAGGCCTAATACAAATGTTTTACGAGTTTGCTTAAAACAGGATATATCTTTGTTGTTGAAATATTGTTTTTTGTTAAACATGTTTTACAATTAAATCATGCAGTATAAAAGTAAATGCATTGTAAAATTCAGTTTACTGTAGTTTACAAATCAAAGAAGAAAAAAAAAAGACCCTGGATGTTGGTGATTTTTGGGCCAGTAGGGAAAGGGCAATCATATTCTTGGTCTTCAAGTTAGTTTTAAGGCTCGAGTCAATAGATATAAAATGAATAACCTCAATTTAGTGTCCAAGACCATTATCAAAATATAACATATAACTGCTGATATAACTGTGAAAAAAGTAGACATTCAAAAAAAATGAATGTTAGCAAATGTTGACTAAAGTATGATATTTTTAGACATATGAGGCTCCATAGATTTTCAAGCAAGTGGTAATATTTTCATCAACTATCCTGACCATGGCCATGATCTCAATGCATACTTCAGAACCAGATTCGCTGATTGACCAGAAGTGACATCTCATAATATGCATCATCCATGTTCTATGATACTCTTTTTCCTGTAGGGAGCAGTCTTGAATTACAACATGCATTGAATTACTTGTACAACCAACATTTCCAATTTTGCAAATTACTTGTAATTTTATCCTACTATATTTCATTCAGGCTCTGGGCCAGTATGACACAATATGTTTTTTACCAGGGGCTGGGGTAGATGATTTGTTTAAAAATGGGTATTGGTATCAAAATTGGAGTATTTGGTATGTCGATGGGACAATTTTCTTTGCTAAATTTGGTATATGAGTGGATCTCTCTTTACCTGATTACACAAATTATTATTAAGAAATTTGTTTTAATACAATAAACAATACAAAAAAACACTAATTGCGCCATTTCCAAAAAGGCTCAGAACACTTACAAATACATGTATACAGTTTTTTAAATTAATTTGCACCACAAATTGGGTGATAGGTATATAGAGGGACTTTTACTTCAAATTAATACCATATGAAGGGTGCTTTGGCAAGATGAGAGGTAAGTTGCAAATATCAAAATTTAGTTTATGACATATTTTAATTCTCCATAATCTCAGCTTTTAAATGATATATAATATGTCACTCTTTCTTTCTCCCTCTGTTCATTAAGAGATTGGAATCCAAAGCAGTCTATTGAATATATTGCAGCAAAAATAAGCTGCAAATCAATTTCAAAGATACTGATTACTACAATGTTTAATAGCGCAATGCAACCAATAAGCCGTGAAAAATTGTACTTCCCGGCCAAGTTGACCTTTAAAACTTTAGTTGTAGGTAAACAATTATGCATGAAGGCATTTTATGCCAAAAAACGAAATTTCACTTTTTCACCCTATTTTTACTTTAGATGCCATTTATTCAAAATGTAGATTTGGAGACTTTCCGCTCATTTTGCCAGAACAACCCACATATATCTATTGATATCATTTTGAAAATCACAGATTTCCCGTGATAGATATACAAACCTACCCATAGTGAACTTGAGTACCCCATCCCCTGTTTTATATTTTATCAGTATTAGATATTGTTGATGACCAAACATTGCAGATGAATACCTGTTATTAAT
>JXSR01S037159.1:0-11992 GCA_000969725.1 Ophiothrix spiculata | reverse complement strand
CAGTTTTTTAAATTAATTTGCACCACAAATTGGGTGATAGGTATATAGAGGGACTTTTACTTCAAATTAATACCATATGAAGGGTGCTTTGGCAAAATGAGAGGTAAGTTGCAAATATCAAAATTTAGTTTATGACATATTTTAATTCTCCATAATCTCAGCTTTTAAATGATATATAAATATGTCACTCTTTCTTTCTCCCTCTGTTCATTTAGAGATTGAACTCCAAAGCAGTCTATTGAATATATTGCAGCAAAAATAAGCTGCAAATTAATTTCAAAGGAAGGCCTAAATCATAGTCGGTCAAAATGACGAGTGACTCCAAACAAAATAACTTCAACACCGAGTTGAGACTAAATAAAACTTAGCGCTAGATTGCACATGTTATTGAATTGCCATATACATTGGAACAAATGTTTGTTACCCGTTCATAGTTTAAATTCGATGGCAAATATTTGGGAACGTCACGACCAAATGTTTGGTAGGAAAAATTTTGTTTGGAGGCCGACTATGTTTTGGCCCATACTGATTACTACAATGTTTAATAGCGCAATGCAACCAATAAGCCGTGAATAATTGCACTTCCCGGCCAAGTTGACCTTTAAACTTAAATTGTAGGTAAACAATTAAGCATGAAGGCGTTCCCCCCCCCCCAAAAAAAAGAAAACAAAATGTAGATTTGGAGACTTTCCGCTCATTTTGCCAGAACAACCCACATAAATTTATTGATATCATTTTGAAAATCACAGATTTCCAGTGATAGATTTACAAACCTACCCATAGTGAACTTGAGTACCCCATCCCCTGTTTTATATTTTATCAGTATTAGATATTGTTGATGACCAAACATAGCAGATGAATACCTGTTATTAATCTTCGCGACATCAGTAATAAAATGCTACTCTTGTTATTTCAGCCAAGCTTGTATGAATAGGTCACACGCTGTCTTCAGCAGGTTTCTGGCAACAAATAAAAAGTGATATCTTTTACTCGTTTTCTTTTTTGTGATTTGACCCATTTAGCATGTATAGATTTTTGTTTTCTTTCTAGATATAGATAGGATATAGATATATATATTTTCTGCAGATAATTTACATTTGATATGTTCCATAATAAGATCCAACTACCAAATATTGTGAAAATTTTGATTGAAGCTTTCAGAAAAGTAATAAAACTTGTTTACGATTTGTTTGTAAAACCTTACTTTTACATCATAAACTGAACATAAATCAAAAGAAATTTCAATTTTGAATTGGTCTGCAAGTATTAAACGCCAATTTAGCATGAGCCGTATGCAATACCAATTACCAATCTTTTACTCGTTTTCTTTTTTGTGATTTGACCCATTTAGCATGTATAGATTTTTTTTTTCTCTCTAGATATAGATAGGATATAGATATATATATTTTCTGCAGATAATTTACATTTGATATGTTCCATAATAAGATTCAACTACCAAATATTGTGAAAATTTTGATCAAAGCCTTCAGAAAAGTAATAAAACTTGTTTAAGATTTGTTTGTAAAACCTCACTTTTACATCATAAACTGAACATAAATCAAAAGAAATTTCAATTTTGCTTTGGATCTGTAAGTAACACCAATTTAGCATGAGCCGTATGCAATACCAATTACCAATATTGTGAAAATTTTGATCAGAAACCTTCAGAAAATGGGGGAGGGAAATCGAGTTTCGTTTTGCATGTTAATCTTGGGAATGAGGCTATTCTCTAAAAGTATGTATTAATGCTATATGTCAGGTAAAAGTTAGGTTTTGTTTGTAAAGCCTCACTTTTACATCATCAACTTAACATAACTCAAAAGAAATTTCACTTTTGTATTGGATCTGCTTGTAAAGCCAATTTAGTATGAGCCGTATGTAATAAAAAGCAATATTTAATGTATACTGAAGATTAAAGTTAAGTTGTAGAAATGTTGTTTTCCACAAACTAAATGAAAGGCCTCCAATCGAAGTTAGTAAAATTTGTGATGCAGAAGTTTTAACCTTCTTTTGTGTAGATGAAATAGGTCAGGATTTTGAAAGTTTTCACAAACAAATCCCTTAATAGCTTTCGATGTGCATTTGAGAATCCAATAAAATAAGATAGAACTTTGATATTACATTAAGATTAATCAACGGAACTAATAGATCCACAAAACGTTATCAAGATAATAAGTAAGCTCTAACAATCTACCCAGTAGATCTAAGTCTCGCTATTCGGTTTAATAAAATTAGTGTTAGCGCTTGCCTTTGCTGCTGTGTTTTCTTGGATCCCAAATTTAATTTGTACTTTTATTGCTAGATTTAAATCAAATCAATGAACATGTTTGAGTGAACTGGTAAGCTTAATCAATCTACGTGTAATTTGATCTTTTTGAACTGTAATATCCTTATGAGATATATGTGTGAAATTAAATCTTGGCCCTTTTGTGATGTTTTTGGAGGACTTGTACTCAAAATAAAAACTACTATAAGAAAGTTTCCTCATGAGTAGCTCTAAATTCACAGATGATGAATGTCACCTGTGCAATTATAATTTGCTATTCAATTGTGTGAGATTATTTAAGACTTTGAAGTTTCAATCTCAGTAAAGTGGAAACTTGCTTTTAAAGTATCTGATGGGTGCATTGTGAGTTCCAGCAATTTCATCGGAGAACAGTGTGCTTCTATTATTGACATTAAATTGGGATTTTCCCTGTTGCTGCGAAACCATGTGTCAGTTATAGCTGGTTATAGGTCCATTAGTCACAATCTCACTAGAATATTGGTTATTTCCAAGCTGGGGGTGGGGGTTAAGACAGGTTCTTCTAAAAATTTCATGCAGGGATGCTTAAAGTAGACTTTGAAAATTTGACTTTCTCTATATCTAAAAAGTGTGATTTTGTGATCCATCTATTTCATAATAAAGCAATACCTTTTTAATGCTCATATGTTTACAAATCTATAAAACTAAATGGACAATTTTCTTTAACTGATTCTTTTTTATCAATTCCATCATTTCCAGGTACTATGTATTTTGTGCATGCTTGGTAGTAAATTTCTGCAGTGTATTAAAGATGGCATTTTGCCATTTTAAGGAACAATCACAACAGTGCTATATTTGTGTCTCTGCAGCTAGTTGTCGTCAACAGATGGTTTCCATCTGCCAGCATCTGATTTATGCTGGTATGATGTGTCAGTTACCTTGAAACAGGTGCACTGAGTAGGTAATATATCACATTGATTAGATGGTGTTACACAGTTACATCAATTATTTGTGGGAATATCGAAATTACATCTGCTTGATGTTAAGGTAAATGCTTTAAGTAGTGTTGTATGTTAAATTAGAATGAAAGATCTGAATTTTTTTCTTCTTGCATCAGAAAATATTCAGAATACATAGAATAAAAAGAGCACTGAAAAAACACCTAATGGCACCTGCTGTAGTGGAATCTGGGAACCTTAATCTTGGCCAAGTTATGGCAAAATGTTAGCATTTAGTCAATCTAATGATGTACCTGAAGATATTTAGAGTTAATTAAATATTTCATGAGAGATCAATGTCCTTCAAAGGGGCGCTAAGCCATCGGTCCCATAATGTGAAGAATAGTTATACTTGCAGTGTTCCCAAAGGTTGCTTTTTCTCAGCTAGCGTATAAGGCGATTTAATTCATAAATACCTCTTCAACTTTGACAAAGTTGATTTAATTGCCTTATTATAAGCTCAAAAACACTCTACATGAATCAGTATAAAAAAGTAGGGTGACTTAACCCTGAATGTTCTCAAGATCAAATATAATTTTAACAAACTGTTATTTTTATTTTTTACATATTTATTTTTTTAGACCCAAATTTGAATGAAAAACTGAAATGATGAAAGCTAGCAACATACAAAATACAAGTCACGTTTCTGAAATAAAATACTTTGCTCTTGGGCAAAGATTTCATTGTACATTTACTAATTCTTGATCATATGCTCTCTGAAACTTGTGATATCTGATTACATACTTAAAATGCTGTATTTATTTAAAACGATTCCTTCAAAGTCTAAGATTTCCTTAATTTGTTGGTGTCTTGTTCCCTAAACTCTCTGTAATGCCTGTAAGCATCAAATGACTCGTGAGTGATGAAATTTAACAAAATCCAATCTACTTCTATTATAGACCTGATAAACAACCCTTGGAATGTTACTCAAATTTTTAAAATGTTTTCTCAATTTTTATCATTTTTAAGTATTCAAAAGTATTTTTCAGAGCAGAGTGGAAATAACTAAGTAGTGCTTTCTTGTGAAAGACTTTTTGATACTATAGTTTTATTTTGAAATGTGTTCTCAAGAATTTGTGAGATTGGCGCAATGTCTCAAAATAAGATGCAACTATTTATGACAATGAATTAAAACTGTCTCTCTGTGAACATTAATTTGCTTGCATCCTTCAGTCCTCTTGATATCAAAACTGTCCAAGACTGTCTAGTCCATCTAGATAGACCTCACAAGCGAGCGCCGTAGGCACGCTTCGCCTTTCGCTTGCGAGATCCATCTAGATGGACTGAGACTGTCTAGTATATACATTATTTAGTCCAAAAGCTGTGTCTTATATTGTCCTCCTTGCCAACTTTCTTGAACTGTGTAGAAACCTTGGATTTAAAGTTTTTAACATAAATCTCTTGAATATGTATTTATAAATTGCTTATTATTGATACTCTTCTGGGGCTGTTATCAGCAAGCATTTTCATTGACACTATCGACAATTCCTTTCTCATAAATGCAACAAAGATGATTGAAATTATAACTTGTGTCACTCTGCTGAATTTGTCATCCTGTTTTTGATTACAATCAATATTGTGATGCAACAACAGAATGCAGTAAATGTAAATGTACTTAATTGAACATTGATGTATCAAACTTTATGCTGAGATGAGTAAAATATTTCATTACAATGTTAAGCTTCCTTTTTCCTATTATTTTATTTGGTTTATTTATTTTATTTACGTTTTTGTTGACAAACTCGATATGTTAACAGGCTTGTCGACAAAGAGTGAAATTAACTTTGTTGACGACATAGTCGACAAAATGTTCATAGATACAAGACTTACTGTTCAAAAATGTGATGTGGTTTCTGTAAAGTTAATATTAGAAAAAAATACCGATAACTGTATCATGTACGTACTAGGATACATCTTTGTTGCTGTATGATCCTGTACCAGTGGTTCATCTTCTAACTTCTCTACCATGTTATTTCTAAATCAAACTCTGCCATTATCATCATTCATCTCATACATACCTGTTTAGTAGACATTATTTGCTTTTACATACATACATACATACATTTGGGCATTTATAGCCCGCTATTTCATAAAGATCACAGCGGGTGTGATGATACAAAGCAAGAAATACAACAAAATACCTTAAAAGCACTGAAAACAAAAAGCAATGATGTGAAAAAAAAAATACATTATTGACCAAAAAGGTAGGTTTTAAGACCTTTCTTGAAAACCTGGAGTGAAGGAGCAGTACGAAGCTTGCTTGGCAATGAGTTCCACTGACTAGGTGCTGCATAAGAAAATAGTTTTCCAGCAGCAGATGCAAGGTTGCGTGGCAAAATTCTGTGCTCATCAAGTCTGGTGATATCCAATGCCGAACGTAGTCCACTGTGCCCAGGTGTATAGAGGGTCAATGTAGAAGCCAGGTAAGATGGGCTAAGTCCATTCATTTGTACACAATTACCATGATTTTGTACTTGATTCTGTTCTTAACTGTGAGCCAATGGAGATCTTTTATAAGTGGTGTTGCATGCTCACGCTTCTTGGCACAGCAAATTATCTTCGCTGCCCAGTTCTGAAATTTCTGTAACCGGTTAGTATTGGTAACAGTTATGCCAAGGAGGATAGCATTAGCATAGTCTAGTCTAGATAATATCAATGATCGAACAATCTGATGACATGAGTCTTTATCAAGAAAACGCCGTATGCGACTGACATTCCTGAGATGGTATGCCAGACTAGTGCACAAGTTTGTGATGTGGGGAGACATTGAGAGATCGCAGTCAAATAAAACGCCCAAGTTCCGAACAGTGTCAGATGGTCTAACAGTTTCAGAACCGATTTTTAGATTTATACCATCCGGCAGTTTCCACCTATTTTGACGTGATATGGCAATAAAAAATTCCGTTTTGGAATCATTCAGTTTGAGCATGTTCAATGTCATCCAACTTTTTATTTCACTAATGCAAGCGGAGAGTCTTGAGAGAGCTGTTTCAATGGAAGTCAAGTCATGTGGGATAAATTCAAGAAATAACTGGATGTCGTCTGCGTACATGTGATACTTGATGTGATGCTTTCTGATGATACGACCAATTGGAATGATATATATTTTAAATGAACCTGGTCCAACAATAGAGCCTTGTGGAAGGCCATAGTCCATGCGATGTTGGTTTGAAAAAGTGTCATTAACACAAACTTTGGTGGTCCTGCCGGTGAAATAGGACTTATACCAGTCTAAGGCAGTTCCACTAAGTCCAACTTCATTAGCCATCCTGGCAAATAAAATGCTATGTTCCACGGTGTCGAACGCTGCCGACAAATCAAGCAGCACTAAGAACACCCCACGCTGATGGTCGAGGGAGTACATTATGCTATTCTTTACATGAAGCAGAGCAGTTTCGGTGCTATGACGGGACTGATAAGCCGATTGGAGATCTTCGCCAAGGTTATGTTGATCCATATGTTCATTTATGCATTTATAAATGCATCTATATCTAATACTACTTCTAAAGTTTTGAATACCAAATAGTCAAAATTCACTATTATTAAATTGAAATCAGATTATCAGGCCATGAATGCCATTCCTCTCTCATCCACAGCATCATATCTACGAGCTCGTATGTTTATTTTTTTGTTATTCAGTATGTTTGGGAATACCTTGGGCCATTCTTTGAGTGTTACGTAAACCACATTGTTGAACCTACGCATAAAATCATGTATATGCAGACAAGGATCTCTTTGACAATTTATAAATCATCTTTGATCTTGGCAAAAACTACTCAAATTCTCTCCCTCCTCACCATTCAATGTTTATGCCATCCCCTAAATACCAAACCAAACAGTTTCTCACCAATCTATATTTTCAAATAAAGAATTCAAATAACCATTGTGTGTCGGCTATTTAGACACGTGAAACACCAATGAAGACTGAAAGATTTTGCAACGCACAAACATATTGTAAATGTCCCACACTACGTTGTGAATACTAAACAGTCTCTGACCCATTTCCATATCAGATGAAGTATTTACAGCAATGCATTACCTCCTTTGACATTCATGTAAGCATTAATCTTTTTAAGGATTCGTAAGTGCCTTAGACTTCCTCTTGAATACATAATAAGTACCAAGTCATTTTTCCTGATTTTGAACAAAGACAAGAGTACTTCTCAATTTGGAATGTATAATGTTGCTCCTTGTTAAAATGTGTAATACCTCGCCTCTTTCCCTCTTGTTATAGTGATTATCAGATCATTTAAATTCAACTTCATGTCATCTTAAGCATGCAAATGTAATCCTCCATTTCAATTGGCTCTTGCTTCAGTACTTTCAAAACACGATGAACACCATGAGGAAAATTCTAAATGAAAATCACTACAAACATTGATGAAGTGTCACTAGATCCTTAACAAATGATTTGAATGAAATATTTCGAACCAAACTCGTTTTCAAGTCTTTAATGAACTTTGACCCTTCAAACAACTGTATATGTTGTTTTAATCATGTAAAAAGCATCATTGATCTTGAAACAGATATAGTAATACTTGAATTTTGTTAATTTCTTGAGATATTTGGGATTACCTACAATTATTTGGTTACAATGCATTGACCAATGATAAAATTTTGTCATGTGAGTGCAAGAAAGTTGTATCTACAATGGCTGCCTTAAGTTATATTTATTTAACACCTAATCACCAGAATGTGAAAGTCCCTCAAAATATCCTTGCCATATGTCAATGGCTCTTGAAATGGTTCTCCAGGTGATACCGTCACTTGAAAAACCATTTCAAGAGCCACTGACCCAATACTGGAGATTATACAGTGTGCAATCTAAATTAATGACAGCTATTGCAGATACGACCTTCTTGCACTCACATGACGATATGGTATAGGGAGATTGTAAGTGTTTCTTGTCCAGAACCTGCATGATTAAAAATGGTCCCACATTGTCAACCAATCCAAAGAGAGGTTTTTGAAGACATTAAGTATTTTGTGATGCCATAGGTGCAGCTGTTTCTGTGCAAATTGCAGAGTTCACTTGTATTGTAATTTTGTTTGATGAGTTGTGTTGACTGTACGGCAGTTTGACTGGTTTCTAGGTTTGAAAACAAAAATTCACATTATGAACACTTATAGAAGAAAGTGTTGGATACCATACTGGATGATTCAGTATTTTCCTTTATTTCGTTGAAAAGTTTGTGATATTTGACACACAGAAGTTTCCGAATTAGAACATTTCATAAACCAGTGATAACTATCGTATATGCTAAGGGTATTCATTGTTGACTACTACACCGCCCTGAAAGCTTCTCAGGGTATTGCTCTAGACTTGCTAATTGGCCCAATATTCTTCTATCAATTCATAGTTTGTTTATTTGGCATCATAGATTTTGTCGTTTAATTACGATAATATTGATTACCTTAGCAGAAATGTCACATGAAATCTATAGATAGCTTTCAGTTTACATTTGAGAACTTTGATATTACATAACGACTAATCAACCGAAATAACAGATCCTCAAAATTTAATAAAAAGCACCAACATTCAGTCAGCCCCAATAGTCCTACTCGCTATTCTGTGTAACATGTTTAATAAATTACACTCAATGCATGGCTTTGCTGCTGTTTTGGTTGATTACAAACTTCATTTGTACTTTTATTGCTAGATTAAATCAAATAAATAACTGAACATGTTTGACTGAACTGGTTAGGTTTATCAATCTGCGTGTAATTTGGTATTTCTGAGCAGCAGCACTCATTTGAGATTAACCCTTACTCTCGCACGCTTAAATACAGTCTAAGTCCGAATACGTTATGAAAAAATTTCCAGTTCCCCCTGGGATTGGAACCCCTGACCCCCGCTATCCCGATCCAATGTCCAGCTATGCCAAGCCACCGAGCATGGCCTGCCCAGGCAGCAATTTCCTGACCATTTATATCTGCCGTCTGTGACGTATTCCGACCTAGGTGGATTCTTGATTTCTTACTGTAGTACTTTGTAGTATGTAGGAGGGTAAGGGTTAATATAAGGAAGTTATCTTTAATTTACCTTACAGTTTTCCTACATAAAGCTCTAAATTCACACAATGTCTAAATGTCAGTTTACTGATCAATTGTGTAAAGTTTTTTCGAACCAGTTGTTATTTTCCAATAAGTTTCAATCTTAATTTGATGAACTGCCAGCTCTGTACCAAGTGGATGGTTTTAACTCTGGTAAAGGAGCTTTGATTCCAATATTTAATTGTATCTGTTATGTTTATTATCGCAGTTTTAAGTAGGAGTTAATTTCTGAAAAGAAAAACAGGTCTAGTGGAAACTTAATAAATTATCTCATTAGATGACAAAGGTTTAGTTTACACAAAAGTTTACAAAATTGTAATATACAAAAGAAGTATCTGATAAATCTTACCGCACAAAAGAGACCTGTCAATCAAAGCATGGAATAGGCTATAGTCTTTTTTCTAAAGCAAAGCAGCCATGGCTTTTTGCTTTCGCGTTTACTCGTGTAAACACAAAGACTTGTTACAGATTACAAACTCTCATGTGAGGATTGTCTGTTGAAATCAGTGAATAGAATTAGTAATGGGTTAACAAAATATCTTACAAAATGCGTTTGAACTAGGCTAGGCTAATGTCTGCCATTACAGAGTCTTCACATGGGCTTCAATTAGTGCACTAGATAAAGACTATATGTATCAGTAGATGTAACTGATGTCTGTGGATAAGATAGCTGGATGTCTGAAGATACCATCAATCAGAGATTTGGCCAGGCCTGGATTTGGCTTTGATTAGTTATGTAATTGAATTATCCTAAGTGCATAACAGGGTCACCTGTTACGCACCATACCTTTTCCAATGTTGATCATTTGTTTAAAATCTTTTATCCATTTCTACATTATTGATCTTTTAAATAGGGGTCTTGTCATTAGGCAAAATCTTGAGTCAATCTTCGACGAATTCTTATTATTTGATTAAGTTTGGTTAAGCTGGATTAAGGATGTAAGGATGGTGTTAGATTTATGTTAGGGTTAAAGTAAAAAAGGTTCAGGTTTATGATGAAATTGCAGTCATTATCAAAAAGAATAAGATGTCCCACTGTGGTCCCTTAATGTTCCCAAGGTTGCATATAATTTTTAAAAATCAGATTTGTATTAGTTTTTCACATATTTACTTTTAAACTCAAATATGAATAACACACTAAAATGATGAAAGCTAGCAGCATGCAAAATACAAGTCACATTTCTGAAATAAAATACTTTGCTCTGGGGCAAAGATTTCATTGTACATTTACTAATTCTTGATCATATGCTCTCTGAAACTTGTTGTGATATCTGATTACATACTTAAAATGCTGTATTTATTTAAAACGGTTCCGTCAAAAGTCATAGAATTCCTAAATATGTTGGTGTTTTATTTCCCTGAACTCTATGCAATGCATGTAAAGGAGGATCAAATGAATCGGGAGTGATGAAATTCAACAAAATCCTATGCACTTCTATAGCACTCAGTCACAAACAACCTTTGGAAAGTTACTTAAGTTTTAAAAATGTTGGTACAATTGTTATGGTCTTAGAGTATTCAAAAACTTGTATTCCAAGGCAGAGTGAAAATAGATACTGTTTTCTCATGAAAAGCATTTTAAAGTTGCAGGTTCCAATCACATTCTCATCCCCCAGGGCTCAACCGGAAGTAGTATATTTTTTGATGTCAAATTGAAGCTCATTTTTCTGATTATAAATAAAAAATGTCACCTTCAAATACTTAAAAGTTCTGGGGATATGGCATAAAACGTAAAATTAATTTACATTTCATATGTATTAACATAGCAGCCTCTTGCATTATTGACTATTCACCTGTTTTTTTGGCTCAAATTAAGATCCTTATATTACCTCCCTTGCCAACCTTTTTGAACTCTGTAGAAGTTAATAATCAATGTTATGTCCCTTTGGCATGCTTGGGTCATATTCGTGAAACCCTGTAAAATCTAGTTGGCAGGCAACAGTAGCCCATTGTCTACCTGCAAATATTACAAAATATGGGATTTGGTCCATTTGCTTTGAAAGAGAGATTGGTTTCCTAACTTGTGCAAATGTAGGTGATTCAGCCAGGCCCCTGACACTTTATCCCCATATATTTCATAGCTCATTTGATTACTATTTCTGAATAGTCGCTGGTTAACGTTTCTTCCCTGATCATGTGATCAGTGACCCCAATTAAAGAGGACACACAAAGAATAATCCTGCACAAATATGACATACCAAAAGAAATTGTCCTTGATGTGTGTTACGCTTAATTGGGTATGATGTGTGCATCATTCTACATCATGTGACCTCGTTTTTGTCCACAGCAAAGTGCGACAAAGGCAAATTGAGGCCATGTTTTGAACTCAGCATCATCTCTGTTACTCTGTGATTCAGCCTTATCATAAGGAATGATCATTTCAGTGACTTGTGTGTATCTGCTATAGTCAGTTTTGCCAACTGATGGTTTCCATCTGCCACTATCTGATTTATGTTGGTATGATGTGTCACTTACCTTGAAACAGGTGCACTGAGTAGGTAATATATCACATTGATTAGATTTGTTACGACCCAAAACGAGGATCAAGGTCAGAATTAACCTTTCGGGTTCGAGCTAAAAGCAAAGCAAGAATAAATACACTGTAAGACAGGATTTTATCAAATAAACAAACAATTTATTTACACAAACAATTTAACAGTGTAATTGTCTTATCAACGGTTTTAGTTTACTCACG
>JXSR01S037158.1:90580-106516 GCA_000969725.1 Ophiothrix spiculata | reverse complement strand
TTCTGTCAATGATAATAAACTTCATAAGTGTGCTTCGCAAGAGAATTTGAAAATGTCAAGAATAAACAATGATAATGTGTTATTACCGCAAGATGAATCTACGTTGTCGTCATTAAATGCGAATAATTCTTCGTCATCTGGAATAAGTATTATGGAAAATTTGGTGCGAGAATTTGGTTTGACTATGGATGCAACCCTGCAGGCAGGGGAACATATTAATCAAAATACTGACAATCGTGGACCCCCACCCAGATATCCCGGAATGGAACAAAATGTGAATTCATCTGTTGAGGGTGCTTCATCAAACGACAGTGATATGAAATCGCCGGCGAGTACTAGTGGATCCAGTAAATCCAGGTCATATGAGTCTATGCAGGAAAGCATCACCAGGTGAGTCGGGTCAAAGGTCATGTTTGTTTTCTACATGTCTTAGGGCACATTCCTCGTGTAGGATTTCATAATATTTTAGTTTCATTTTTGCTCAAAGTTATTGAGCCTTATCAGAGCAAAACTGGGTATGATTTCAAACTATTTTAGTTTTATCCTAATTTAATGAACCCAATCAGGGCTAAAATGAATTCTTCCACGTGTATGATTTCAAAATATTTTTTAGTTTCATTTTACCTTTATTGAACCCAATCATATCAGGACTAAAATGGGCATTTAATATGATTTCAAAATAATTCATTTCTTTTCAATTGCCAGGGAAGAGAGTCTCAACTTTGAAAATGCTACATGTATGTTTGGTATAATGCACCATACTGAGTCTATTGAACTGATTTTAGGCAAAAAATAGGCCTTTTAAACTGATTTCGGATTCAGAGTCTAGTGAAATGGAATTTTGGTCAATACTAGCTTTTTTCATTTTTTTGATCAACATCTTTCTTTCAAAGAAGGTCTAAAGAGTTGAATCATGCTCATAGATATAGAGGGGGAGATACCAGGCTTTGTATACCAGCCCGTGTAATGGCGTCGTCAGCCATGGAGCTCAAATTGGGGGATTCGGTCCAACTCGGGTCGCGGCAAAATCAACTCCGTTCGCGGCAAAATCAACTCCGAGTGCCGAGACTTAGTTACGCGTAGAGACAACCTGCGCAAATAATACTTTACGCAAATGATACGCCAACCTGCACGCATGCCCCGGTGGGGGGGGGGGGCACTTAGCTATAATGGTGTACACATGCGTGAACAAAGGTTTTCAAAATACCCCCTAAACACGTTTATCGAGTAGCCTTAAGAATGACCCCTAAACAAGGATTTCACACAGTTATTCCTTTCATTTTACCCCCTTCACAAGTATTTCTAAATAAACAACCCTTAGTTTAAACAAAAATTACCACCAAACACATTTGGTCGGATTTTGAAAATATACCCCTTTTTGTTGAAAATTAGTGATTTCTGACCCCTAAACACGAAACGTACGGACCGTGCCTCTTGACGAAAATACCCCCCTTTTTCCGTGTTTTTTTGTTCACGCATGTGTACAACAGTATGGCTAAGTGGCCCCCCCCGGGACGCATGCATCATCGGCAAGCTATCGGCAAATACATGTACCCGAATTTTGTCTCCATGCTGGAATAAAAATGGCGGATTGCCTTGTATCTCCCCTTTAAATCTATGATCATGCTACAAATGGGGTCTAAATTACAGCGGGAGTGGTGTAAAAAGTGGGCTTTTACTGCCAGACTTTAGTTCTCTGCTCATATATCTGGGTGCACTTTAATAGTGCACCCTACATACTCTGCTCATATACGACCCCTCCCTGGGAGTTATTCAGCTCAATCAGGGCTAAAGTAGGTACTCTCATATTTAGTTAAGTTTAATGTAATAAATTTATGTTATCTGTTTGGTTTGTTTGACATGTTGATGTTTCAGGAAATTTTTCATTTATCCAGAAAAATTCTTAATTTGTAATCAATCCAATTTACTTTTTAAAAGTGTTTTAATATGTGGAAACAAAAAATTTGAACAGATGTTTAATAGAAATTCATAAATATTCAACTCTCAATTTTCAATGTCCAATTTGATCAAAAGGCGTAGATATTTATTGAAATTCACTGCAAAAAAGACTGCAGTGTATATGAAACTTACATTAACAATTTATGGTGGAAGTGCAGGTCACCCCTATCCAAAGATTTTATGCCACTTAAGATATCTATAGTTCTTGATTTCAGGAATTTTGTGCAACTATACAAAGTGATATGCGATGTATATTTTTTCAGGAAATTTTGATAACTTAGTAGAGAATCATAACTAGTGTAAAATTCAATTTGTTTTATAAAGGGGATAAATTTGATACTAGGGCAAAATGACAAATCTAGATTATGGTCAACATGTTTTTATATACTCTCTCATAATTCTGTAGCCAAGATTTTCGTATTTCATATGTACCCTTTTCTTTCTTTTTTTTTTATTTTAGTTTTTCCTTTTTGAACTTTTGAAGTCAATGTTTTTAGTGAGTTGTTTAGCTTAAAAGCAGAATATTCACCAAAAAACATTTCACAATAACTTTTTTTCATACTTTTGACACCCTATTTTGTGTTAAATTTTTGTAATCACAAGTTTTTTGTATAAAACAGCACAATTAGGCAAGGTTGGCCGGTATTTCCCGGGGCGGTAAATCACATAATCACCTGTATTTCCCGGTATTTACCAGTATTTACCAGTATTTCCTGGTATTTACCAGTATTTCCTGGTATTTACCAGTATTTCCCACCTAAGCGGGAAATACTAGTATTTCCCGGGAAATTGCCAACCTTGCAATTAGGATGTGATGTTGTGATTATGATTAGGTTAAAATTTTGGAGAACAATCAATATTGTTTGAAAACATCAAGTTTTTGTATTTTTGTAAATTCTGAATATGTCACTGTCAGTTTGCTTATTGTGCACATTATGTTTGTTTTCATGATTGCAGTAGTAGCATGGGTTCGAGTACATCACCAGTCACAGAGGGCAGTGAAGTGGTCGCCTATGAGATAGATCATGAAGCAGTAGCTGTCAGAGCCACACAGATGGTGGAGATCTTATCAGAGGAGAACGTAGCACTCAGACAAGAGTTAGAAACTTACTATCAGAAGGTCAGCCGACTGCAGAAGGTTTGTATTACCGACACGTGGCATGATGATGTCATAGGATTAGTATGTAGTACTACCAGGGTTTCCCAACAATATACATGTCATGTCAGAGTTGCCAACCTGTATGTGGGGGGGGGGGGGGGGGTACCAAGACAGGAGGTAAAAACCTAAAAACCTATCATCAGGTCAGTTGACTGCAAAAGGGCTTGTATTACCGACATGACCGAGGCATGTTCACAGGGGTTTCCCACCAATATGCATGTCAGTGTCACAAACCGTTGTGCCAAGCAGCACTAAGACAAGGGTTGGAAACATCAGAAGGTCAGCCGACTGTAGAGGTATTACCGACACGTGGCATGCTGATGTCATAAGATTAATATGTAGTAGTGGGGTTTCCCACCAATATACATGTCAGGGTTCTTCAACCTAAGGGTGGGGGTGGGGAGCCCTACAACAAAAGTTGTTACCAGAAGGTCAGCTGACTGCAGAAGATTTGTGTTACAGATACATGGCAGGTTGATGTCATGGAATTAAAATATAGTACTTGAGTCTGGGTTTTCCACCAATATGCATGTCATGGTTTGAGTGGGGCACTAAGAAAAGTGTCAGGTCTGGGACAGTGATACTATAAGAAGATTTTCTTTAAATGTCTCTGTATAGATCTATAGATGTAGTACTGAAGAAAAATACCCCATCATTAATGAGGTGTTTATCAGTATACCTCCTTCACCCTGTTCTTGTTTTTTTTTACTTTACCACCTCAACAATAGTATTTTGTTTTATAAAGGGTGAACCATTTGTTTCCTTGGCATATAAAATAAGACCCATCTGCATACCATGACAAAGTAATAAATCTTTACCAACCAGAGGTGGTTTATCCTGTTTGATAGTGGGGAATAAGCCCTCTCTGATGTGTGAAAATTCTTTTCAAAATTGAAACTTCAATGGAACAATAATATATTTGTGCATACATTTAAAGTCATTAATGATTCTCAAAAAGGCATCATGATTCTCTAAGTAACTAAGTATTCAGAAAAGGCCAGAGCTTTAAAACTTTTGAGCATCCCCATGTATGTTATTTTTAGGGAGGTCCCTACCAGTTTTACAGGGATGCCAGTTTTCAGGCCAGGACCTGAATTCAGGCCCGTCTGTTATCAAAATGTACACTGTTTCATTCATTTTAAGCCTATTTTTGGACAATTTACACCATTTTCAGGCCTTTCCTTCACTTCTTCAGGCCTTTTTAAAAACGTTTTGTCACTTACATCCCTGTAAATTAGGTTTTCTACCAGTTAAATTTGATTGTGAAATAAAATATGAAGTCTAACATTTGTATGTGTGAAGACAAGATTTACACTCTCAGAATCAATTATGATCAGAAGGATGACAAAATGTAGTTTATATTCAGTTGCAGTCAGTGTAGTAGGATTCAGGGCTCGCCAAAACCAAGATGCTTAGGCAGGGTTTCCAACAATCACAAATGGGTTGGTAATTAAAGTATATTGTGAATGGAAGTTGAGACAATCTGACAAAAAATACTTTTCTTTATATTTTGTGCCAGAATGATTGCCTTAAACATGTGTGTTCGGATTACTTTATCGATTCTGAAATCAAATTTGAGATTTTGATACAACAAAGAAGCCCATATTTTCCCACATCCCTGCAAATTTTCATGCCCATAATTATGTTTCATCAAAGATTTATGGCAAAATATTAGTGAATTACTGTAAGATTTGTTAAATACATATCATAGAGTTTTCTCCGAGTCATTCTCAGACACATTGTTGCCTGTCATGACCCAAGATATGCACATCAAACTTCACATTTGCCATCTGCAGACTATCTTTCATTCCAATATTAAGAAGTGTATGTTAAATTTCTCACCAGATCGGAATACCTACCTACCTTTAAACAGTCTGGCTCAATAAAAAAGTTCTATTTCGCTAATTTTTTTTCAAAATTGCGCCGTATTGCCTCCTTTAAATACTTTCCATTTAAACTCCCAATAATTTTCCAAACAAAATGTTGAAAAAAAGGAAAAAATCCATTGCAAAATGTTTTATGTTTTAAAGAAATTTCTGATACTCATTTAGATTGTTTCAATGCTCCCGGAGGGCCTGAAGTCAGGAAATGAGATTTAATCCTGGAAATACAACAAAAATGTGCACTTCTTCCCAGTTACAGCAATCATATTCAATAAGTAATCATGCCATAATGTATAGGCTTACATAACAAATTTGTGCAGTTTGGGGGTTGAAAAATATGCCCTAACCGTACTGAGCACTCGGAAATCCGCAAGTAAGAGATTGATGGTTTCCATCTGGGTTCAAATCCGGAACCTCTCGCATCCCAACCCGATATCACCATCTTAAGCTACTGAGCATGCGCTGCCATGGCAGGGATTTCGTGACCATTACTAACTCCGGTCTATGACGTATTTGGACTTGCACGATTTTCCTAACTATGTAGATTATAATTTTTTAATGTTATGTACAGTAAGGGTAAAAAGCAATCGCCCTGTCATGGTTAAATATAAGACCACTAGGATGGTTATTGTAGACAATACAAATAAAAAGAATAAAAAAATATAAACCTCTTTTGAATACCAATTTTGAATATATAGTATGGACTTTTCTCAAAAATTTGCGAAAACAAAAATATTTTCCTGTATTCATGCATTGTTTGAGATGTATAGGGGAATATACCATGATTACTTATTAATATATCATTAGAATAAGTTGATAGAATATACTTGTAAATTTGCGGTTTTGAAATTGCTATATTGAATTTCATTTAGCCACCCACAAGAATTGCAATCATATGGTTCACTTACGTCTGAAACAAAATTATTGTTTCTTTGTCTGAAAGAATCTTCTAACTTTAATGACAGAACTATCTTTATTTAAGTCACATAGGGTAGAGATTACCCTGATATTTTAAATATTGTTTGTACGTACAGACTAAATTTATGATTTTGGCATATCACATGCTTTTTATAGGGGTCATTAATTTATGATATAGCCCTGTACAAAATTAAACCATTTTTGTAAAAAAAGCTAATAGTTCGTTTTAAAAGCTAATATTTCATTAAATGACCATTTTTTTTTAAAGCATATAGTTCATTTTCAATAGCTAATAGTTCATTTTTCAACCTGAAGACCATTTTTTTCATTCCTTGAAAATAATAGCTGAGAGATAAATTCAGGTTTTGTATCCCTGAATTTCAATCCGCCTAATGAATTTTCTCCAATACTTAATATCTCTTGCTCACATTTTGAAACTTTGGCTAATAGCAAACAAATATATTGTTGTCATTTATTCACATCTGCTTTGATTTTCAGACATTCTTCTGTAAATTCGGGTCATTTAGGCTTGGCCTGAAGGGATTTTTTAAAACTTTTCATATACTGATACATGTGCTATTTTTGATAGATAATTTTTCATATACTGTATTCATTCCAATAACCGCCCTGGGCCCTTAACAAAGTCATTTGGCATGGGCGGCTATTTTTGAAACTGATAGGATAAATTCTAAGTATACACAACCATTTTCAAAGCAAGAAATTGCCATTAATACCACAAAACATCAACAAAATGAACATAAAGATATATTTTGTTGGAGTTTATCACCTCAAATGCATGGTAAGAACTCTTTGAGTGCAACTTATTGGTACCAAGTTTCACCCAAGAAACTTTGGTGGCGCTTATTGGAGCATGGGCGGTTATTGGAATGAATACGGTACTTGATACATGTGCTATTTTTGATAGATAATTTTTCAGATACTTGATACATGTATGTGCTATTTTTGATATGATATAATTTTTTTAAAAAGGTAACTTGTTTGTTTGATAGTGTTGCAAAACCCTTTCCATAGACCAAATGTCAGTAACATACAAGGGGTGTGCATTAAGTTTGTGGCCTGAAGTAGGAGACGACCTATATGCAGTACTTATTGAAATGTTGTGTAGTTTAACTTGATTGATGAAGATCTGGAAAGCTTTAAATTAATATCTGACTTTGTTATTGTTTTACAGAAACTTAAAACTTGCTAGTTAGAGGTTTTTGAGAGATGATTTTTCAATAGTAAATAAGGAGGAGATAAATGTGGGAGTTTTTTTATATCATAATGATTAGTTTTTTTGATTTTTAATGCTTAATTCTATATTTTAAGAAACATTGGCAAGTAGAGTTTCTGTAAAATACAAACCAAAGCAGATATTTACTTGGAAAATTTCCAGGTATTCATCAATCAAGTTGAGCTACATAATATAGCATTTATGAATAAAACCTGCATAGCTCATCTCTTTCTATACTTTGATCAACACCAAATAGGCAGGCCTCTTCACATCTTGAATTGATACAGATACATTATGTAAGCGTGAGCGTAGCCTTTGACATAGCACTAAGTAAAGAGACGCAGCGCGCGTTGAAGTGACTCGTGCATCATTATCTACGGCGCGTGTGTAACTGGATCATTAAGTTTACTTGCGGATGAAGAAAAGCCTCATAATTCCTGTCTATTTAGTGTTGATCAAAGTATATCTCAGCCCTTGGACGTACATGTGTATACAGTCATTGCACGACTACCACTTTTAAAATAGTCGACTAGTTGGTATCAAATAGTCACGACTTCGATTATCTTGGCGACTATTGTTCAAGTTTGATTGGCACTGGAAAATGTCCCAAACATGAACTTATCATCCAGTTAGCTCCAGTTTTGACTAAATTTAATAGCTTCCTCCAAGAAAATCAAACCCATTTTGAAGATATTAAGTTGAAGATTTTAAGTTCTAAACACCCCTACAGGCATGATTATCTTCAGGTTTTTGCCTGAATTCAGGCAAAATGCTTGGATATTCACTGTACAAAAGTATTGGGAAATTCACATTTTCAGGCAAATTTCAGCAAAATTACAGAAAGCCATAACCATTCCTGCCCCTAGTAAACATCAAGTATCAAAGTGAAGTAAACTGTTTTTTTACAAGAAGTCATATCATCTTGAAACTCTTAATTTCCATCCATTAATAATTTCATCATTTGATGCATGTAATGTAACCTAAATGTCATAACATGAAGTGCTCTCAAGAATACAGATAGATTCCACCTCATGATAGCTTGCTTCTGGCAGTGGAAGTACATTATTTCACAGTGGGCCTAATTAAAACAGAACTGAGCTTCAACTTATTTTGCTGTGTTATTGATATTTGGGTATGCAATGTGGACCCACATTTTCTCAAATTTATGTTTATAATGTTTATTTCTAGTTTGTTAGTTTTAGGTGTTGTATAGATATAAATGGAAAATATGAGTTAAGATTTTTATTTATTTTGAGAAATTGTACCATGTTTGTAGAAAAATATTCCATTGTGAAAATAGACTAGGACAAATTTATAGCTTGGAATACCTTGTTGTAGGGAGGGGGCATACTAATTCCAGAAATATCTGCGAGACTGACGTACCTAATCGCATTCTGATATTATGCCTGAGTGATGTCTGGTAGCCTACCACGTCCTGATATGCCAAGGTACAATCTACTCTGCCACAGTTCACTTTCATAGAAGTATGCAATGACTACATGAACTGATCATGTTTCCTTTGGTTATTGGAATGTATCACAATCTACTCTGCCACAGTTCACTTTCATAGATGTATGCAAAGACTAAATGAACTGGTGATGTTTCCTTTGGTTATTGGAATGTATCACAATCTACTGTGTCACAGTTCAGTCATAATTAGGGTTTGCACTGACTATTTGAACTGACCACATTCTTTTGGTTATTCAAATGTATAGATCTGTCATAGTTTTGATAGTTATAATACTGCTGGGTGCAAGTACATTGAATTCAAAAGGAAGAACATTTACAACTCTGCACTTTCAAAAATTGCTTCTATATCCATTTATTTTGTTATCTAGTTTACTTCTTGTTTAATATGTGTTAAGTGTGGTTGAAGTAGGAATAATTATAACAATGGGGATTAGACCATTAATGTTATGGCAAGATTCTTAAAACCTTTTCTGATTCAAGTTCAAAAGCATCATTTGTGACATTCAAAAATCCATGTGGTTAAAATGCTAAAATATACCTGAGTTTGATCATTCCCAAAGCACATTAATAATAATCATTTGTAATGCGCCATCAATCTAGTAGTACTATTCCGAGGCGCAAACATGAAATACAAAACAATACAGTTAAAAATAAATACATTGCAATACAAAATACCATAGATAAAACCAACGGAAAAATCAAGTAAAGTTCATTACATATATGTTTTGTTATATAAATGAGTCTTTAGCAAGTTCTTAAAAGTCTGAAATGAATCACAGTTTCTTATGTTATGAGGTAATGAGTTCCAAAGCGTTGGTGCAACAACGGAAAATGCTCGATCTCCAAATGCTGATAAAGCCCGTGGTACAACAAGTAACTGTTCATCAGAAGATCTGAGTCTGCGGCTAGGAACGTAAGGAACAAGTAGTTTAAATAAATAATCTGGTGCAATGCCATTCAAAGCCTTCCAAGTTAAAATAAGTATTTTAAAGTTAATTCTCTCGTGAATAGGAAGCCAATGAAGATCTTTCAAAATAGGTGTTATGTGATCAAACTGACTTGTTTTTGTAAGAACACGAGCAGCAGTATTTTGAGCGAGTTGAAGTTTGCAGACAATTGCCGACACAGAAATTGCCTCCTAAACACAATACCAAATGTCTTGCTCATGTAAACGTAAACTTATTAACAAAAAATACAATTTTGTAATTAGGGTTTGTATACTAGGGAGGCACTTTTAGCATGATGCGTTCAAAGGCGACTTGCAGTTTTAAGTTTACTCAGTCGATTTCAAATGGAAATTTTACTCTTCTGTTTGTCCCAAGTTTTTGGGATGAAACATCAGGACCTGGATGAGCCTTGATCAATATCTCCTCCTTTAAGCCTTCAAGAGCCGTGAACAATATATTCTCCTTTAATAAATATCGGTTTATAATTCGGTGAGATGAAAATATGACGATGGTATCCTCCCGTCAGTGACGATATTGCTATGTCATGTATGTTACTGTAACCCTAACCTTATGACAGCTATGCTAGTAGTTGATGTAGCTGGGTGGGTCAGTGAGATGAAACGATGACGATGGTATCTTCCCGTCAGTGACGATATTGCTATGTCATGTATGTTACTGTAACCCTAACCTTCTGGCAGCTATGCTAGTAGTTGATGTAGCTGGGTGGGTATGTCTACAAGCTGTTTGCATGACATCATAGGAAGTGAGCACTGCAATCATGCATGGAGGTTGTTTTCATGCAAGCTTTTCTTTGTATACTTTGTAAACTTGCAATAACTTCTTGGCTTTATTATTTGTTTCAAGCTTCTCCTGAACTATTAAATTTGATATTTTTAAAAATATACTCCAAATATAGTAACTTTCACTCATTTATCAAGACCATGTATAGTATTCAAGAATACACAATACGCTTTATTTCTATTAGATGAAGTGGAGGGTTAGGACCCCCGGGGGTTAGGACTAACAGTGACCAGTGCAACCTCTTTTATGGTATAGCCTATATAATGATCATAAGTCATGAATTGGTCAGAAAAAGTGTAACATACCGCTAAATGAGAAAAACATCACCAATCTGAATATTTCTCAACACAGGATTAAATGTGGACATTTTAACACTATAAAAGTATACATTTTTAAAAGCTCATACTACAAGGATACCAACTATAATACAATGATACTGACATTATACAGGGTGTGTGACAATTAGACAGGGTGTAACTAAAAAAGTGTTAATTTTACTCTCTTCATAGACCTCTTTTATTCTACACAGCCATTAACATAAAACAAACCAGGTATGGATTTATATTGATAAAATACAGGGCTTTCAATAAGAACATAGAACTTTTCATCACTTAATATCCATACGGTGAAATATACAGGGTGGTTAAAATCATATACATTTCAAAAGGATTGTATGCCTCCATGGGCTATTTGGTGAGTTTTTTTATATGTATTAGCAATATAGTTGACAATGCTTGAGACAAGTTACATTCAAATTTCTGCTTACTATGGCCATTTTGCTGCATTTTTGGTATACAGGGTGATCAAACATGCATTATCTCAATAATTTACCTGATCCGATAGACTTTGGTTTGTTTGTTACTGCTAATCCGACCAGTTGCGGTATTATGCATTTACAGCAACTGTCAACAAGTCATTACTGTTATTCATCCACGTTTTCACAACGTTCGAAACTTGTCATGAAAATTTCGACCTTTGAACATTGTTGAAACTACTAGTGGAAATACTCTGAAAATGACAAAAATTATTCTCACCAAACTATAATTAATACATTACCTACCACTAACTTATGGGCATGGATAGGTATATTTGTCTTTCATTAAAACGTGTGTGAAAAATAATTCTTGTAGGATTTCAACTTTTGGAATGACGACTTTCGAAAGATTGGCAATTTTTCACAATTTTGTGTACAAGTCAATGGGCTTTTCCTCCACCGTCTTTTCCTCCACCGCCTCCCCCGTTGACTTAGGTCACATTTTGAGCCATAGATCTCATGATATTTGTTCAATTGTCTTGGAAGTTTCTGCATTTGAAAGACAATTAAATTGCCCAGATAACCATACCAAAATTGTTGCAGCAGGTATTAAACTTCTTGAATAAAATTACATTAAACTACGAAGAATGAGTTTTTATGTTACATCTCCCCCATATGTGCATGACCAATTCATGACCTATGATCTAATACAGCCCTGGTTTGGTAAAAACATCTAAATTTTCAGTTAACAGATTTTCTTTAATAATTTTGGGGCGTTCTTTCCATTGATGGTCACGAAAAATCCCTACAAGCTTTCGTTTTCAAGATAAATTTTTCTATCTAAAGCACTTTTGTCACTTTCTCCCTCTTTAACGTGGTAAAACTACCTATCTTTAAGATAGACTATCCCTACTCCACTTTTGATTTGGTAAAATTGCCTATCTTCAAGATAGAACATTGTCCCTCCTCTTTCATTAAATGGTAAAACTATCTTTTTTTGTACATTCATCTGAATATATTTCACATGGTAAAATAGCCAAACGTAAAATTCATTTAATTTCATCATGAAGCTAATATAAAAGATATCAAGGTTATGGTTTGAACAAATAAGAAATAAACGAAATGTTTTAGCATAATTTTAACAAATTAGATACATAACGATAACTTATCTCAATGAAGATAATACCAGTGCAATTTTGACCGAAGTTAGATAGGTTTACCAAATCAGAGTCAACAAAGGAGAATAATGCATTTATTGGGTAAAACTCTGTAATTCTACAAAATTGGCTGTAAAGTTTATATTATTTGATAAAAATTGTCAATATTTGGAGATCTTTTGCCAAATTATATTTTTATTACATTGAAATTGACGAAAACAATTAAGGGTATACAATTAACAGACGTCATATCTTTGAATTTCAAATGTGATTTTCTCAAATCGCTGTATTTCAAGTTAGATAGTTTTACCAATTCAGGGCCGAATAGGATTGTCGTCGAGACCATTTTTACTTGTCAACATAAATTTATTGATAAGATAAGATTTATTGGAATTCCTTGCACTTCAGTACAATAAAATTACAAATCAAAAATTTGAAAATATTACTTTACATATATATATTCATTGACAAACAAAATACAGTGTGA
Source organism: Ophiothrix spiculata (assembly GCA_000969725.1). Taxonomy (NCBI): domain Eukaryota; kingdom Metazoa; phylum Echinodermata; class Ophiuroidea; order Amphilepidida; family Ophiotrichidae; genus Ophiothrix; species Ophiothrix spiculata. The sequence continues at coordinate 93,747 of JXSR01S037158.1, read as the reverse complement.
ACACTGATATTAAAGCAATATTATATACTTTCAGTCAAATCATTTAGAGGGTATCAATACCTATCAAAAACAAACCCATTCAGACAAAAGTGCTCTCCTATCCCTAGCTATATGTAAATAAAAATATCTACACAAAAATTATGCATACATCTTAAACAGGAGTGGAAATAAAAAGGGACAGTATTTGTCAAATTTTACATAACAGCAACCTTAATGTTTCAGCTTATATGTTGCACAGACAACGACCAATTCTGAACTAATTTTACAACTTGTTATATGTGATGGCTCACCCTGAAAGGGGGGACTTTTCAGATGATATCAATTTTGATATTATCACATATCGTAATGTTTACTACTGTTTTTCGCATTAAATCAATTTCCACATACCCATGCAGTGCTGTGTTCACAATGGTCCGGTTCACTGCACACACAGGTTTCTATAGCTTCATATCAATAATGTATCATGAGTGTACCATAACATTTTCTATTTGTCCGACGAAACTATATGCCCAATCAGGGAGATGCTTATATCTCTGGAAAGCTTAGGATCCCAGGATGAATAATATCCGATGGCCAGCTTCCGCATTGTGGATATTGAATGCCTGAGGGTTTCATTAATCAGGCATGAGAATTTTCAGATAATTATATGATTTCAAATATATTCATCATCCAAAAAGCTCCGATTTCAGATAATTTGGGTCTTGATTAAACCATTTTGGTTGTTTTTGGTTAAATTTTACCTAATTCAGATTTTCTCATGAAAATTCATTCTCATGCCTGATTAATGTCTTCCAATGGACCAATTTCGCTGGAATCTTGCTATTTCTGTATTGAAAAGGTGGTAACTTTTATATGTCAGCAGCCTGTCCAACAAAATCAAAATATATGTTGGGTTTTCTGTAAATATTTTTACAAAAGAATATGTTTTGTACGGAAATATGAATTGGCCAGCAAGTAGAATTCATTATTTTTTGTTTTATGGCGTATTCACAAAAATCAACTATTTGGTCCTATGTTGAAGGATACACACAGTGGCAAATTGAGCAAATGCAACAACCTTACCATATGTTCATCTGTTACAACATTTTCTAAGCTTTAAAATGACATCTTACTTGTTGAAATTGATTAAGGCGATCAAATTTTACAACAGAAAATCTGTCGGAAATTATTATTATTTTCCTTATTTTTTGCTGCCTATTTTCACCAGTTTCTTGAAAAGTATTCTGTCGCAAAGTCCCCTTTTTCGCGGTGAGTCATCACATATACAATCAAATTATCCCTGTGCCATGCAGGACCCATATATTTATTTGTTATAAAAATAACTAAGTTTGCTGTCAACAATTTTTAAAGTAAATACTAGACATGAACAAACACAAACAATGAACACATTGACAAGTTGTATTAAATCGCACATGGCTGATCCCTTGGAATTTACTTCTTTGTTGTCTTAAAAGTTATATCAATAACGCGATATTTGTGGAATCGTTGTTGAACTTGTTAATACAATAGAGGAAAATATTTGTTAAAGCAAAAGATTAAAAACAGGAAAGAGAATGAAATCCTATGGTGCGCACAAACAATTGCGATAGGATGGCGCAAGACCCCGGGGGGACCACTGTCATTGCAGGGTGGACACCATGCTCATACATGGCCTTTCAAAATGGACCCTAAACAAGTATTTATCCATCGTTCATATTATACCCTAAACAAGTATTTTGTTACGTTTTTCCCACCCTGAACAAGTATTTTCAAAACAAATCCATGAATCTGAAAAACATACCCTTTTCAAGTAAGCCTTCATCAATGTTTACCATAAGATATTCTAATCTTCTTGGCTATTTTATTGCCCTTTTAACAACACATTGCTCATAACGTCAACAACAGAGTTAAATGAAGCCAAAAAAGTTGCAGGCAATTGTTCTTTTTGATTGAAATCGACATTTTTAGGAAAGATTTGATTTTGATACCCTTAACAAGTACCAAGCTTTTGTAAAATATACCCTTATTTTGATTTATTTGCAATTTTGATACCCTTTCCAGTGTACTCGAGTACATAGCCTGATCGAAAAAAAAACTACCCTTTTTACTTGTTTTTTTGTAAGCGCATGGTGTCCACCTTGTAATGTCAGTGGCCCCCCTGGGTGCAAAACGGGATGTATTTGGGCAGAACAAAATTGTGATCACATACTTTTCATGCAAGGAGAGGTATTGACCTCATTGGCTGTGACTGTAAATTCATCATTAAAAAAATGTGTTTGATAAAACATGTTTCCTTATTTTTTTTTATATTTTACTGATAATAGGCACATTCTTTGTCCATTAGTGTTGCGCTACAGTCCAATTCTTGAAATGTCAATTTCCTGAAATATGTCTGTAAAATGTTAACTTTTTTAATTGTGATTTTTTCCCTTTTCAAATAATCATGTCAACAATTAGATACAAAAACGAAGAAGTCATATTTAGGTTTGCTGATAGTTTAATCATGATGGCTAAACTGTTTTATTAAAGTCACAAAATCGACAGATATTTCATTTTAAAACTTTTATTGTGAATTCTTCAATTTTTACTTTTTGCAGAAAATTTTGATTTCAAGATATGTTTTACATTATTAAAATTACATAGTGCTGCAAACCATTAATTGATGATTTCATTAATAGCTGCCTTATAGCACCATTTTTGAAATGTCAAGTTTAAATGCATAACCAGGCACAAAGACATCCATATTTTTCAAAACTTTTATTACTTCTTACGAATAAACGTAAACATTCTGTAAGTAGATCGTGCATACAGATAGTAAATCTTTAGAAAAATGTCATTCAGGGAAACAATCAAATTTAACAAAAAGCAGCTATCAATGAAAACACCAAATTTTTGCCATTGGCGCTCTAATTAGAGTTAATGGAGGAATAACCTCGACCCATGGTACCAAATAACCCACTTGTGTCAATTTCAAGTTCTCCCACCCTCTCCCCTATCCTTTCCCTCATGCAAGCATAAATGGAAGTTTGTACCTATCCTACTCGAACCTTCACTCATATTAACTTTTGGTCTTGAACATCTCATTCACATTACTTCAATAAAGATAGGTTGCAAATTCACATTTAATTTAAAACAAATAAAATATGTCAAAGATTAGTTGTGTTCTCTTTTTGCAACACCAAAATTCA
>JXSR01S037158.1:54923-72383 GCA_000969725.1 Ophiothrix spiculata | reverse complement strand
TGCTGGAAAGGGTATAAAATGCACTTTCTGTCCATTATAACTCTTAAAAGTGATGTTTTTAACCTGAATTACATACGTACCTCCTTAAAACACCCTTTGGGATTAAACCCAGTATAAAATAAAATGTGTGCAAAGCAAGATTGATATGATAAAAAGTATGCAAAGCTGAAATGGATGTCATTTTCACCTTTTTATTTATTAATAAGGATGCTTGGGTAAAGAGGGTTCAAAGTGTAAAGAATAGAAAGGATGATAATCAATAAATACAGAGAGGAGCTTCTAGTTGTTACAGGATAGGATCAAAGATACTTTGGATAGGATGACCATCGTTTGAACTATTTTGCTGAGTCACTTGTCAATAAATAGTCATCTACAATGTAGTGTGACGCAGGTAATGTCATATTAAAAGACAACAGCCCCTGTAGACCAGCATTTCATTTCCCCTCAATGCCCTCTGCTTGACCTTTATTGAGATGTTTTTGTAAAGATTGTTCATTAACAATCAATGAATTACTTGATTGCCATCCAAGATGAGTATTATCTTGGTCTTAACATCTATTTGACCCCGGTGACATCTGTTTGACCCCAGTGGTCCAAAATGACCTGGGATTTACCTTTTTAATGAGAATGAAAGATGGTCAGTTGGTTAGTAGTTACATTGCAGGCAAAGTCAAGGTATATTAGGAGTCAATATATCAATATACAAATATATACTGACTTGAAGACCTCTGTTTAAACTACGGACACTTCAATTTATTAAATACAGTATATAACAGCCAATATAAAAGATGTGCCAATATGTACAAAGCTGGTAGAATGTTTAGACCAAGCTTAAGTTGGACTTTGAAAAGATAAAATTTTCTTTATCTTTTATAAAAGGAACAATTGCAGCCCCTTTCTTGACAAGCATATAGATCCGCCCATCCCATGACCATGCTGTTTTTGCAATCGGGGTCTTCTTTGATAAGATCTTGGGCTCTAGACAGTACCATTTGTTTGTATTTTGCCAGATGCTCCTTAACGGTCCACTCTGTTCCTTTTAAGTTTCTCCTAGCTTTGATGACCTCCATTTTCTTGTTGTATCTTGTAAACTTGACAATGAGTGGTCTTGATTTACCTGCTTTGGGCTTGCCCAGCCGGTGACTCCTGTCTATATCGTTATCTGTGAGGCTAAAGTATACTTTTTATGCTTCCATATGATGAGAGGAACATGTTAGAATGGTTTAAAACAAAATTTTGACCAATTTTGAAATTTGCCCCCTGCAATGACTCTGACCCCCCCCCCTCCTGCAGGGTCCCATGCAACAGACTGATTTTGTGTCCACCCTAGTGTTGTTACCTATGGTCCATAGAACCCAAATAGACAGGATACATTAAAATAATTTCTCGTTGCAGTTTTGCCCCTAAAATGGGGTTTTGCTCCCTAGGTATACTGAAATACTTCTTTCTTTATTTGATCTCGGATTCAGGTTTACAGTTTTGTTAGAGTTGGTCTAAATTGCATTCAGATGACAATTTAACCCTGCATCTTTTGTTTGTTTGTTTTTTTAGTGGGAGCAAAAGTACTTTGAAGAATTCACATTGAGATTATGCACCAGTGACTCAGCCAATCAGGAGATGCCTTCACAGCAAGGAGCAACCAATCAGCAAGAAGCAGAGATGGCAGCTGCCGAAGCACAAGCTGAGAAGGCGAGACACCAAGAGGAACTGCACTATGTCAAGGTCAAATTCCAGGAATTAGAGGCCAAGTAAGTTGCCTTCTCTGGTGATTTGGATTTCAAGCTGAACAAAAAATAACATACTATGTAAATCTTGAAGTATGCAACAAGCAGCTGATTAATGGTGCGTTCAGACTCCAGCGATTTAATCGCAGCAACATCAGTCAATATGCAGACTTTAAATTTTAAAGTGCACTTCTCTTAGGGTGTGTAAAGACTGCGTATAGAGCGATGTTGCAGTGATGAAATCGCTGGACTCTGAATGCACAATTACGCACATAACCAATATGACCATACAGAGAAGTATATTAGTCATAGATTTACAGGGGAGATACAAGGCACGCCGCCATTTTTATTCCGGCATGGAGACAAAATTGGGGGTATTCGGGTTTTTGCCGAGGCTTGCCGATGATGCATCGCACCTTGTCATAATGCGCGAATATTGAAACATGCAGACACGCTTTGCGTGCAAGTTGGCGTATCATTCGCGTTAAGTATTATTTGCGCAGGTTTCTCTACGCGTAACCAAGTCTCGTCACTCGGGGTTGAATTTGGCGGGTATCGAGTGGACCCGAATACCCCCAATTTGAGCTCCATGGCTGACGACGCCATTACACGGGCTGGTATATAAAGCCTGGTATCTCCCCTGTAAATCTATGATATTAGTACAGATATTTGAATCATGACCGTGTACCAAATCTTGCTGAATATTGAAATGAACTCGATGTTTATTCTTGTGTTAGCAACAAATTAGTTGTATAATACCAAAATCATGAAGAATTCATTTAAAAAGTATCAGTTCTCAGTGATTTTGTCTTAATCCTAATCAATTATTACCAGTCTCTTACACAATAAAAATCCACCAGTTCACAATGTTGTAGAATACAAGGGATATGGTATGGATCTCGTAACAGAGTCTTGATTGCTTGTTGCATACTTCTATGTTTATAGAGTATAGGAATTTAAAAAGGGGGAATTGTACATGATGGCATCTTGTTGTCAGTCTTGCAGTTTATTTGTTGTACTTCAGGATATTTTTGTGATTAAAATTGATTGTTATTCTGAAAAAAGGTATGAATTTTATCTCAAATGCAACACATGTCCTCATTTCCAGCAGCATATCTTGTGATTTGTTATAGACCAGGGACCTATTTCAGTAAGGTCGTCACATGACGAATGCTGAATCACTCACAAACTCAAATGTCGAGTATGATGAATATTGAGTTTCACAAAGATCATCGCAAAGTAAGATGAATTTAAATTAATTTGATATTGGTGAACAAGGTCATCGCACATTTTATTAGCAAACATGGTGTGCCCCTGGTGTATTTGTTGCCCTGTTATTTCATTTCGAAGAGTCCTGATAGGGAAAATTATTTTACTTTTTTCCAGTCAGAGAAAAGTCAGGGAATTTAATAAAAAATGTCTGAAATCAGGGGAAAATCAGGGAAGTTTGATTTAAAGTTTTCATTTCCCCTGATGTGTCAGGTCTCTGTAAAATTTAGGTTCACTGCGTGGTTGTAGGATTTGAAAAGTAGCCCGTTTCTGCCTCTCTGCCTAAAAATCAGGGAATTTTGTTTTCTTTAAATGCTGAGAACCCTGCTTGAAGTGTGGCACATGCACCCAAAACTCACTCTCCATTCTCAACAATCCAAGATGGCGATAGGATTAAAAAATGAGCTCTAATTCCCCTTGTTTCCCCTTGTTAAATTCCCTGAGTATAACATATTATCCCATGGGACTGATTATGAGATTACACCCTAAAACTTCGGGGTGAGGGGTAATAGTCATATACATCATAGAAACGCATGCTGAAATATAAAACACCGTTGTTATATCTCATAAATATTCATTAACTAATCATGCCCACACATTAGCTAATTCTTAACACAGAATCTAGCTGTCCCTGTGTCATGCACAGAGTCAAAGTGCAGTGTAATGAAACAAAAACTACATGATGATACTGGAGAAATATATAGAGCACGCTATTTACCCTCAGAACTGGCTATTTAGGTATTCAAAAATGCCACAGAGTTGTTCATCGCAAATCAACAACGATGTATCCATGCGTCTGCGTATTTTTATTGCGCAAGGCCGAGCGTGATAAAAATACGATGACACATCGGATGCAAAGGTGTTAATTCTAACTAACTAACTGTGGCATTTTTGAATACCTTTCAACAACGAAAATCTTCCTGAATATGTATGAATTAAATTCTAATGTTTCCAATTTAACAGATGGGTCTACTAATCTTCATAAAACTATATATCTAGCATAATCTGAAGCAAATTGCTAATTTGTGAATGCTTGCTCTCTTTGACCTTTTCAATTTTTTCCAAGCACCGGGTTTTGCACGTACTCTTAAGTGCCCGAAGCGCGATGAGCAGTGCCCTGACTTGTGTACTGCGTAAACACACTTCTGTAAACGTTGTGCCGTGCATGATGCACTAATCTGAACTGTGGATTCATCACAAATCAACATCGGTACGATCCTGTATAAGGAGATAAAGTGAGTTGTTGAATAGCTTATTACCCCTCATTCTGTTGGTGTGTGATGAAAGTTCATTACCCAGAACTTACGAATATGGACTGATCTACTTCACCTGTAACTATGGGGAAGCGGGTTAGCGCAGCGGTACTTCCCTCGCTTTGCACCAATGAGCCCATAGGACTGTCGTGGGTTCGATCCCGGTCCAGGCGCTGTATGTGCATTTGGTTTTCAGTCCATACTCGCTTCTGCAGGTTTTACTCCAGGTACTCCGGTCTTCCTCCTGCACTTGAAAGCTGTCACCAGATTTGTCCATCATAGTCTGCCCCCACCCAGGATATGGGAAGCTGCATAAAGGGTACATATTACAATTTAACTACCGATAGGATATGCGCTTGAAAAGGCCGCAAAACGCCTAAATGCAGTGAAATGATTGTAACAATCTACCTGCAGTGAATCATGAATCGGTTTGATCTAAATGGAAAATCGCTATACAAAACCCAGTTATTATTAACTGTCAAATTCGTAGGTTGAGAAGTAATGCAGTACAGATTGTGCCTAATCAAACAATCCAAATCTCATTTTGAAGAAGAAATGTATTTTTTGTTGGATGGTACAACGCTTTCCAGGCTTTGCCTTTTTGTTGTATGTCTTCCATTATTGTATATGTTTTTGATATTGCTATATTTTGTTATGTATTTTTATAATAATCAATGATATTTATCAATCTTCCCTTTCAGAATCAATGCATTGAATTCAGAACTAGCACAGAAAAACATGATTATTGAAATGTTGCGTAGAAATTTAATGGAAAAAGACGGCATCATTTCTTCCCTGGAACGTCTTCCAAGACCCATGTCTTCCTCGTCACCACAGAACTCACAACAAAATATCCGCAAATCTTCCGTCGAGTCCATGCACACACTAGCATGCTCACCTGGTAACTCATTACAGAACTTAATGCAGAGGTCACCAGTGTCCTCGCAACAGAATTTAGCAATCAGATCACCAAGTGGGTCACATCAGAGCCTGGTTGCTAGTGGGTCACATCAAAGTCTGGTAGTGAAGGGGCCGAGTCGCGGGCCGGGATCACAGGAGAGGTTGCTGGATTTAAGTGGATCATATACGTCGTTAAGTACATCGGGATTGTCAACTGCTGGTACAGGTAAGAATCCTGCACTGTTGATCAAACAGAAAACTTATGGTTTATTCACTATTCCTTATGCGTTGTGCGTGTAAAGACTGCGCGTCGATGGGCATCGATCGATGCATATCGTCAAGACTCTGAATAAACCATTACTGAACTGTCACTTTTGGTAAAGTTGGGGCCACACCATAGACTTACAGGGGAGATACTGGGCTTTGCATACCGGCCCATGTAATGGAGTTGACAGCCGTGGAACTCAAATTGTGGGTATTCAGGTCCCGCCAAATTCAAACCGAGTGCCGAGACTCAGTTGCGCATAGAGACAAATCGTGGAACTTATACTTTACGTGAATGATGCACTGACCTGCACGCAAGATGCATGTGTGCGTTTTCAATGTTCGCGCATTATGACAAGATGCGATGCATCATCGTCAAAAAACGGGATACCCCCCAATTTTGTCTCCATGCTGGAATGAAAATGGCGGCGAGTCTGGTATCTCCCCTGTAAACCTGTGGGCCACACAGATATAAGAGGGAAGATCCCAGACTTCCTATGCAGGCCTGAGTAATGGTGTCATCAGCCATGGAGCTGTTATAATTTTTTTTTGTTATGATATATCTCATGGCTGTTTTTCACTCTTTCACAGGCTTTTAGCCCTGGTGATTTCCTACTTCTTTGTTTAGGAGAAAGTCAAAATATTTAAAAACAACAACAGTTGATCGATCTCGGGGCAATCGAGGAGCGAGTGAAAAACAACCTTGAAATACATTATACACTCAGTTCTTGCTAAATTCAACATCGGGCGCTGAGTCTGGGTTTGGCACGTATCCAGCACTGTCCGTTAGAGATAAACATCATCATCATCACCACCACCAGTAGTTCATGTACCGTAAAAAAAAAAGATATTGCTAAGTTGAACCCAACATGCACAGCAATTGTGATGTCAAAAAGAGGCCAGGGGTATACTCTTCCAAAGTAAAATATTCTTGAAAAAGTAATGCTATTTGATGCATTGAAAAGCTTCTCACCTGGATTACAAAGTACTTTAATTGCTGACTCACGATTCGTCCCTTCTCTTTCCATAACTGCTTTTCCAAATTTATGAACTTACTACTTTAATAATGATCATGATTATCTCTACTATATTTAGTAACCGTATTCTAGTCTATAATTAGAGCTAGATTATCAATTTCAAATTGAATGTCTCTTTATTTGAGTAAGGCGTCGGAGCACAGTTAGGCCACAACTTGATTTTCCAAAATGGCAACCATATGCTTGATTGTTTACCTCAAGATTATTCTAAAATATTCATTACATTCTTGAAGAGATTCATCAGGACTGTTATTGAAACATAGTGTCATGATTTTCATCATATCTAGTCCAATATATTCCACTTACTTGATGCGGACGTTTCGTCAGCTGACAGCTGACTTTATCAACACTGATGGTGAAGTGACGATCATCTGTGCTTGGTTCTTGTTGACTGTTGCTTAGCAACAAGGTTGCCAAATGATTTCTTCAGTAGATCGTCAAAAATGTGACTTAATTGGTATTGCCCCTCGTCCATGTTCATGGTGTTGTCCTGTTTCCTGATTGTGATGGCCTCCTTTATCCACCATTTATACCGATCACTCTCTCTGCCTACTATTGCCATATTGTCCCAGTCAATAACATGGTTGTGATCTACAGCATGATCTGTGATAGCTGACTTATGTATCACAGATTGTGAGTCTTTCCTGCTAGATCTAGTTTGGATACCTGACGAGAACTTATTAACGTCAAACTGATGTTCCGACAACACCATGAACAGGGACGAGGGGCAATACCAATTAAGTCACATTTTTGACGATCTAATGAAGAAATCATCTGGCAACCTTGTTGCTAAGAAACAGTCAACAAGAACCAAGCACAGAAGATTGTCACTTCACCATCAGTGTTGATAAAGTCAGCTGTCAGCTGACGAACGTCCGCATCAAGTTAGTGGAATATATTGGACTAGATATGATGAAAATCATGATATTATATTCATTACATGTTTTGAAATTACTTAGAGGTGCATGATCAAGCCTATGGTCCCCATCTTGGAAAATAAAGGCTGTGGCCAGGTTTTGGCCGGCCACACAAAGTTGTTGCCTTATTGATCTCTAACATATTTGTGTTTACACATATAACCTTAGGTTGTTATAAAGGAACTGGTGAAAGACTAGAGACTTCACCACATATTTATTAAAGTGACAGGTCCATCTTGTCTCTAATCTCTGGCCCCTTATAGTCAAGACAAGATCAGCGCTGACTGCAGATATTGTACACAACATTACGTTTGATGTAAGATGTGGTCAAAATCTCTCATGACTTTTTTGTTTTGCTTTGTTACCAGATGGCAGCGATACTGATTTATCAAAGGAAAGAATATTTCTCGATGAAAAGTTAAAAATGCTTGACCAGGAAATAGCACAACAAGTAAGTCTTTTAATTAATTTTCTAAAATAGCAGATTTTATCATCCATTTTACTAAGATATATTTAGTGGGCCTGCTGGGGATTAAACATTTGACAATCTCTTAACACTTTTGCTTGATGTTAATATAGCATCTTTTTTTAAAAAAACATCCTCATATTTCCAAAGTGGATCCCACTGATTGTACACTATATTTTGCAAAACTGATGTGCAACCAAAATACAGGCCCATTTATGCATGCCTTGATAGTTTGAGCCCATTCTTTCAAGAACGGGCTAGCATAATAACCTATATCAGTTTGGCGGAACTCACAATTCGGATACGTATCTGAATTTGTATACACACGTATACGTAGGGGTATCCAAATTTTGATATGCTTGTCATTGCGCAGGTAACAAATTAATAGCGCAAGATGGCAAGTACATGTAGAAAATCTTTCTTGCATCTCATTAAATGTATGCCATTTCCATCTGTGCAGGTCCAATGGAACAGCTTCGAAACATGTCCTGATCACAGAAAGCAAAATAACTTGGCCAAAACTTTGTTAGAATTAGATGACAGATGATAATAATGTTATTGACTTTTGTACCAAGTCTCAAAATAAACTGGGGCGATGGGCGATTCGCCCGCAAATTCGGTAAAATCGCCCTCCAAAATGGACGAACAAGGGCGAAAAAAAATTCTCAAAAGCACATTAATCGCCCGCGTTATGTTTCCAGCATGCCTGGTTATATTCAGAGCTTCTCAGCTTCTCTCAAGATTCCAGACTAAAATGTAATATATTGTTGATATTATTTACATTTACAAGCAAGACATGTATATCTTATAATTAAAGCAAAAACAACATTCTTAGACTGAGTTTATTTCAGTTTTATTCTGGTTTTTCTTGGTCCATTTTCAAGGAACATTTTTCCACGATGCCCGTTTGTTTACAAATTGCAATGCATGTGACGTCACAATTTCTTACCAGAGAAATGATCGCGCAATGTCCTTCTAGCCATTGGAAACAATGTACATTCGATGAATTACAGACCGACCGCGGTACGCGATCTTCTTAAAATAACATGAGTACAAGAACAAAACTGGATCATATTAATAAAACATAATGGATATCATCATAATTCTAGGACATTTTTTTGATTGACTATTGCCTTGGTAAGTCCGAAAATATGTATCAATGTGCCGATAAATGCTTTTCACATGCTTGTTAGAAAGTTGCAAAATTCGGCAGTCGCACACGAATTAACAAACACTATTGTCACTTCGAAATTTTGTGTTCAATTTTGTCACATTTTGGTGTTTAGACGTAAAATTATGAATATTAAAAAATAGCTCTGGTGATCCCCAAAATCGCCCCAATGAAATGTTTGACTGTAAAAAAAAAAGAGTATTTTGAGGCTTGTTTTGTACATACCACTATGGTTGGCAGCGAAGCTGAATATTCATTCCAGCTGATATCCCATTTCAGCTGTTTTTTTAATCCAAATTCAGATACGGGTATCAGCATTTTGATATGGGGTATCTAAATTCAGATACGTATCTGAATTGTGTGTTCCTTGGAACTGATATTTATAGGCAGCTTCAAAACACAATTGTTGGCAGTCTGCCAGTTCTTGGCAGTTGGCTATGCCATGCAACAATAGAAAGGATTAATAATTTAAAATGGATTGAACTTAGTGAGTAAATTATGTCTATTGCCAATCTTTTATACTCGCAATTTATTTAGTTATAAATAGACTGGTTTTGGACTTAAGCTTACTGGCTGTAGGCATTGGGGCATACTTGAATTTAATGTTGACCTTGTTATCCCATTGATACACTGGTTCCCTGCACCTTTTGGCTTTCACACTCACCACACACACTCCACTGACCAAACTTGAAGACGCAGGTACAGGAAAATCAATCTCAAGCAATGATTGGCTAACTAGTGCATATGGTGGGGTCATGGCGCTTGCGCATTGCTTTTCACTGCCAATTGATCAATTTGCAATCATGGATCGTCATGCTTGATGGCACTTTAGAGCGTAATTAAGGTAAGTTTATGCATGTAAACACGGTCATTATGCACCAAATCAGCTGATCATTGACAGCAGCAGGCATGTTGGGAACTTCTTGGTGCTTCAACCAACTTACCCTCAGCTTGTTCTAAAACTGTGATCTTTAACACTGTACACAATATCGTCGCAGTGATCTGGCGCGCTTCGAAATAGGTTGAATTTCCCCTGCAGAAAGCAAAACATGGCCGATCTGATATATATTCGATAAAAGGTCAATCGACTCTTATACTATGCCTAGTACCTGCTCTTGAGTACAATACATTTGGATACAATGAGTGTAGGGCTGAAGTGAGGCATGACACTAGTCACGATCATGACTAATTATGGGTAGCCTGTATCTGCGGTCTTGGATGGACCGAGCCGATAGCGAAGTGCGAGATTGAGGGAACCAGCGTATCCCATTGAAAGCACGGCTTGACGAGAAGATCCCAAAATCTTCTTTTACTTTGAATAAATAAGTGTACTGAATATTTCTCTGATGACTCAATATGTTTGATGTCTATATTTGCAGTGTATACCTAAATATGCCTAATTATGGATTGTTTGTCGTGATTTAACATATCAGTCTTTTCTATTTTTACTTTTACAGGACAAAATTCTTGCAGATTCACTTTGGAAATAATGATCCTGTTTGTAGATTTATCTGTTAACTATGCATACGCCACAGTTCCTATGGATACTGACTAGTTGCTATGGGCATTTCACTGTTTCTAATGGATACTGACTAGTTGCTATGGGCATTTCACTGTTTCTATGGATACCAGTACTTTGAATACAAGTGTACTATAACTGAAGGATTGTACAGACAACCATGAAGCCATACAGAGATGTATATTTTCCAGTACATAAAATGTTATTTATATAGGACATTTGAAAACATGAGTGCATAATTGCATAAGTCCAAAAGCTGATATTTGATAGCCTGAGTGCAAAAACTTGCCGAGTCTATGAGCTTGAATGTGATTTAGGTATTCAAAGTTATTTATCACAAATTTAATACCAACGATGCATCCATGCTTTGTGATATTGTTATTTAATTACGCTACTAACAGAGTTGTTCATCACAAATCAACAACGATGCATCCATGCGTCAGCGTATTTTTATAAAGCCACCCTTGTGTGATAAAAATATTGCAACGCATCGGATGCAGCTATACTTTGATCAACACTAAATAGGCGGGAATTATGAGGCTTTTTTTCATCCGCAAGTAAACATAATCCCACTTACACGCAGATCATGGATGTTGATGCGCGAGTCACACGTACTATGCGCGATGGGTCTCGTGCAGTTGTGCTGTGTTCAGGTACGCACATGTTTATCTGTATTCATTCACGATATGAAGAAGCCCGCCTATTTGGTGTTGATCAAAGTATAGAGTTGTTGCTTTGTGATGGACAACTGTGCTGTGTGTTTAAATACCTTTCAACAACAAAATCTTCCTGAAAACTGATTAACTGAGAATGAGATTATATTCCAGATATTTAAAAGCATTGTATGCCCAGTCTGACAATAGGACATATTGCAAGATTGTTTATGTTTTCGAAGTATTTTTTTATTTTTATGTTATCAATAAGGTAAATGTACTGTAAACTTACCAAAGATCAGCTTTTAGACTTTTAGTCATTTCTTACACTCACAACTGTATTTATATATACACATGGGAAGAAAACTGAAAAACAAGGGTTGCATATGTGAACAATCCTTGTTTTAAAATAAGCAACCAACAACAATGTGACTATCACCGGTGCAGGGGGCAATTCCCTCAATTCAAGATTTCCCCCAATAATTATGAAATTTTAAATTAAAGTACACAGTAAGATTCCTATAGCCTACATATGTAACACACCATTTCAGCTGCTGTACAGTTACTATACATTACCGATACAGTGACCACTCTGTATTTACACATTATAATGTTTGTAAACAAGGATATTTTTGTGAGATTTTTTTCATAAAATATCATTTAACCATGAATATACTCCCCTGCAAAAAACATTAATTGCTTGTTTAGTCTAAATAAACAATCTTGAAAACGTCAATAAAAGGTTGATTTGTCGCAAAAAAATATCCTAGTTTACAGTACACTTTGCTATACTGCTTCAGAATCTACACAGGACCTGTCCAATTGCTGAAAAGCTAGGAAGTGTATGTTAAGGTGTTTTCTCAGAGATGCAAATCTCCATTGATTTTCTTAAAAATTTGGTTTTTGGTAGATTTATTTGTGCTAATAACGAATCTAAAGTAGAATAAATAGGTCATCATGCTCGTTTTTGAGATACAGACATTTCAAAAAGTACATATTTTCCTCAAATTACTCAATTTACCACACAAAGTATAGGGAAAGCTCCCAAAAGTCTATTATTATGTGCTTTTAAAACAGTAAATGCTCCATTTTTTTTATTTTTTACATTATGTTAAAGTATTTTTGTGCACTTCAAAGTATTGAAATAAAAAAATAGGGTCAACTTGTTAGTTTTCAAGAAAGACAAAAACAGGCATTTCTCAATAAAATTTGATTACTTTGATGGTGCCTCTGCATAATTTCCCGCGTATATATTACACAGCGATGTGGCGCATGATTAAGCGTTAGTAAAGCATGCATTCAGTTTGCATTGAAATTTGCGCACGCAAAACGAATGCTAATTTTTTTTTGATTTTTTACTATTTATGACAAAATTGTTATTCCGCAGTCTTAAGCAACTGCATCTTTGAGAAAACCCCTTAAGTGAACACTGTGATACTAAACTCCACATCATAAGTTCCTACCTATGATTTATGCGTGCTTGCAGATGCATTAAGTTAAGTTTTTGATAATGTTTGGCACACAAACCAAGTTTCATCGATTTATAGTCGGAGTATATAAAGTTCATTAACAAGCGACGCCAACTTGCAAAGAATGGTTGATTTAAAAAAATCGTTTCCGAATTTAATTTTTTGTAAATTGATCAATTACACACACAGAGCGATCATCAGTTCCAAATTAGTACAGGCTCAGTCAAGCATTTTTTTAAATCATTCGTTCTATGCAAATCGGTGTCGCTTTTTGGCGAATTTGATACATTCTGACTTCAAATCTATGAGACTTGGTTGGTGTGCCAAAAATTATTAGAAAAACATTTACTTTTTGTTTTTATCTGCAAGCACGTACATATCATGTGTAAGAACTTATGAGATGGAGTTTATTTGTAGACTATAGGAATTCATGTGTAAGCATTGATTCTCTTGACACAAACGGTATACTTCAATTTGATAAGCCAAGGCATAGTATAAAATCTGTCAGAAGTTTCAAAAGTGTCGCTATTTTCTCTCACTCCCCCCTACTCACCCTCTACCTCCTCTCTCCAATTCTATATATATGTATTATATATTATACATACAGTTAAGAAATGTACTTTCTATTCATTAATTTCATTCTCATGTTTGATATAGCTAGGCCCAAGGCTGAAATTTGTAAATTGAGAATAATGTACAGTAATGATGAATGTAAAGTTTGTAGATTTGTACCATTCATCATCCATCGACACTTAGTGTTTTACACATGCAAAACATAAGGAATTATGGGTAAAAGACTGTGCGTCGATGGATTTTGTGCGATGCATATCGACGAACTCTGATTAAACCCTAACACAGTAATATTGTACATGCTAAAAGTACATTTTGTAATTATTATACATATTGTAAAATAGCAGAACATTTTGTCCCTGATTTCGATTTGCTTGAAGTATTCAAATTACCCGACGCTTACCAAACTTTCTGAGAGATATTATAGTATGCCTTACATAATGACATTTGTAATATCAGATGGTATTGAGGAACGGTCCTGTTTTGGCAAAAAGAAAGGTAATTTTTACCAATCCGTTCCTCTTTTTGTAAAACTCGCCCTATAATAGTGAATAGGAAAATGGAAATGTTCCTATGTGGTATATACCTTTGGCTATTTGCCATTACATATGTTTTATCCTATAGACCAATCCATTTTCATACTTTCACCTCAATGTCTGCCATTACTGCCTTCCCCTTGATGCACACCATATATGAGGGGATATCAACAAGTTTTAAAGATCACACAGAAGAGAAGAAGCTATATCAATGAAATTTTGTCAAGATAGTCACAATGTTAGTCGGTATTTAGACAGTTAGTTTTAGTGGGAGAAATGTTTTACTTTGCACATTACCTATGCAAAGATGACTAAATGTCACATATTAAAGTTGTGTTCTTGACTGTATTTCTTCTTGGTGATCTTTAAAACTTTCTGACACACATCGTTTGTCCACAAGTAGTGCACATTTTAAATCATTGTTGTGCACATGTATGCAATGTATCTGCATTAGACTATGGTTCGAAGTGAATTTATTTGAAATTTGTGCTATTTATGCACCAATTTGGTGTGCGACAAGTGGGTGTCCCCCAGTAATGTCGGATATTGAGGTATACTATATAGGGAGGGATGTGTGAAAAATGGATTAGTATATAAAAGAATTCCAAGTATATAGGAGATTCACACAATGCCCATTTCTTGCCTATTTAGTAATGATAGAAGCACAGAACTGTTGGGCTTTCTACACGATAGTCCCAGATTAATACGTATATCTGAGATCCGGATCTCCGAACACCTGGTCTGATTTCTATGTAGCCACAGTCAAAAGTGAAGTGCCCTATGGAGATGCACATTGGTCTGGATGTGCACTCGAAAGTGTAGATAGGCCCTGCATTTGTAATGAGAGCGAGATCAATTTCTCCTCTTAACTGCCTTTAAACATTGAACAAATGTTCCACTCCATTGAATGACTTGCACTATCGGCCAAATAATAAATTTTGGACAAAGTAAACAAAAATCCAGGTTGCAGGGCCCCATTGTTTATGAATTTAATCCCTACCCTTGATTTTTGTTCATATTGTCCAATAGATTTTTATTTTGCCTATAGCATTGTGGTCATATTATAAAGCGCTCAGTGCTCTCCTTTAGAGGAGCTTTTAAACAAGAGAAGATATTGTGTCTAGCCCATCATGCATTGCGTCCTATGAGATTTTTTGTATGGGAAATAATGTGAGTAGTTAGTGTTGATATGTCCATAAATCAAAGTTAATTATTGGAATCTTGCATTTTGGGCTTGTTTCATCACTAACAACTTACGTAATTTCTTGTACAAAATTTCCCATAGGAAGCAATGCATTATGGGATACACACGCTATCTTCTCTTCTTTTAATTGATCTGTTTAAAATATTCATGAAAATACTCAATTTTTTTTTTCCATGTCTCGTATTTCCAAATCAATGTGATCGAACAGTTTTAGCAAGAGCATATAGGCCATGCTGCATGTGCTAAGGAATTCTATCAAATGTATTTTATCAGGGGTATTTACCAATTTACCTTACCCATTGGCTGTTCCCAAATAGCCCTGACAGGTAGGTTGACTTTTTCTTCAATCCCTAAAACTTCAAGTGTCCGACATAATGAGACATCTCATGGTTTATTGAATTGTATATATATTACAACATACATTTGATGAGTTGGGACATAGTTGTATAGTACATGAGCCTCAATACTACATTAACCGCATATATTTTGCAGTGGTGCCTTCTTCATTTATCACTTTCATAACTTACGGAGTGTGCCTACATCTTTCTATATGCAATGTCATCAAATGCCTCAACTTTGTCCTCGTCTCAATGTGACATATCGTCATGTGAGTGCAAGAAAGTTGTATTTGTAATGGCTGCCTTAAGTTATATTAATTTAACAGGAGGGGACTAGAATGTAAATAATTCCCCAAAATGTTTCTGTCTTATGTCAGTGGTTCTTGAGGTGACACAAGAACCATTTCAAGAGCCACTGACCCAAGACTGGACATCATAAAGTGTGGAATTCAAATTTATGACAAATGGCAGCTATTCCAGATACGACTTTCTTGCACTCACATGATGATATAATGCAGTGTCTAATTTCATTGTAAAACATTGAAACCAGTCACTCTTGTATTATACATCATGTTTTTTGAAAGTAAAGTAGCGGTGACCCCAAGAGGATTAGATTCAACAGTGTCTGTAAATTCCACATACCCCACTCAGAGAGCATAATCCAAACAAAGGAGTACCTTTTTTTTCACGATTTATCCCCAAATGGGTCATTTCTCTAACCTTCCTTTTCTGCCTGAGATAAATACATGTATTTTATGTATCTCCTCTTCACCAGAAGTGACGTATATTTATTTTTTTGATATTGCTTCACACATTTGGTAGTGTGTGTTATTCTTATTTCGAACTGGGAAGCTCCAAGATTTGAAATCCCTCAATTTCCATGTATCATGGCTGTATTCATTAATTCAAATAAAGAATTTTGTTTTCTATGTATTCAAACAAAGTATGGTACTTCAATAAAATTACATGAAATATTAAACACTGTATCCAATTGTGTTGTTTTTATTGTCCTCATAGCCACGCAAAAAATACTGAATATTTCTATGACAATGACTTTCTGCATAAAAAGTAAAGCGGTAGTTATACTTCGTCATTTTTGTAGTTTGTAGACATTTTCTTGCAGATTTTTTCTCATGGTGATTGTTTTTTAAGAATGGCGTAAACTTTCATTCTGAATGAACATTTGCTCATGTACAATTTCACCATTGTGTAAATCATATCCATCATTGCAAGAAGAGATCAGCTTACCATTACGGACAATATAGGACATATGGCTTGCAGTATACCATGAATAGATCTAGGCCGTAGAATCAATATCAAACATTATACTACCCATCAGTAAGCACTTAAAAATCTGCAATGGGGTGAAAAATAGGTCTCCATTTATTACATTCTCTATAATGTGAAAATTTAGAATGAAAATTCTCATTTAGAATAACAGTTTACTCCATTCTTAAAAACCAATCACCATGAGAAAAAATCTGCAAGAAAATGTCTACAAACTACAAAAATGACGAAGTATAACTACCGCTTTATTTTTCAAAAATAGAAAAATTTGGTAGGTAGAATTCAAAATTCCATAACTAATTATTTTGAAAATTGGTAGTGTACAACAAAAGTTTTGTTTTATCAAATTTTTGGGTGGATTTTTGTCGGGTCCAATTTCTTGATTATTGGCCATCAAGTAGGGGTGTTTCTGAATGGAATAAAAATGGGTCACCTCGGAAAATTGATTAAGTATTGATCTTTGACTATCTACAATTCTTTAGGCCTTAGTGTATATTGGCTTCATTTAGCATTAGGAATCATTTAAGATAAGTTGCGTATTTTACTATTTGTGGAAATATATTTTGATAAGGTTGTTGTAGTTTCATTTGTTTATTTTTCTTGTTTATATGTTCCTATGAACCAGAAGAAGGAAAGTATACTTTCGGAAAGCTTGTACAGTCCGTCTATTAATCGTCTCTTTTGTGGATTATCCGTTTCTTGTTAATTGCTGCTTGGTGAGTTTGTTATATATATATATATTTTGTGTGCATATATTAGGCTTTCAAAGTTATTTATATTTTTTTCCTTTTCATTGTTATTTTTTTTCTATATGTGTACCGCCGCGGCAAAAGGGACCAGTTGTCGACTCCTACATGTTGCTCATTGTAGCATATCTGATGTA